>NJDD01000574.1:296690-308062 GCA_002245505.1 Calephelis nemesis
ATTTTTATTTATTTTATTGACACATTAGAAAATAAATGTAATAAATATTTGTCTCGACAACCAATAATGCGGGTTTATGCGGGTGTGACCACTTCACTATGACAATGTTTAAGTTTTAATTAATTACATAAACACACACGTAAGCTGAATGTAAATATAGCTAGTTACAAAGTAAATATATTTACATTTAGGTTCATTTCGCTAGAATATTAAAAATATTATTTTTTTTAAATGAAGAAACACTTGTACCGTTTTACTTATCACTTATACTTTATTATTTTATAAATAGCCTACCAGTTTCGCTTAAGCATAGTTAGTTACAAGTTACTGGTTGTTGGAATTTTTACAACGTTCTAGAACGACTTTCGATACGCTAACTCTGATACCATTTTCCATTAACCACTCGCCATTCGTTCTATAAAAAAAATTGAAGAGTCTTAGCCCGGCTGTGACTCATTATGCTACACTGCCTCTGCAGTATTTGTTTAATACTAAAGTAGCTCAGCATCTTACACGTCTGGTATTGACAAATACAGCTTAATGTCTGCAAACAACAGCCACTTCCCACTCCAAACGTCTTCAGCTAAAGCATCAAAATAAACAAGTGGTCGCCCGTTGGTCGAAATTCGACCATAATAAATTTTAATATCTTGTTGATAAGAACGCTATCTTCAGTTCGCAAGACCAACTACTCACAGAGTACCTTACTTTTAACAACTACTTTGTTTCCAAACTGCGCCATCTGTGATCTGTTATCGTTGTCATTGTATATTTGTTTGTGCGTGTCAAACGCACTGTAGTGTGGGTAATGTTTTATTTATTTACTAGCTGCGCCCCGCGGTTTCACACGCGTAAGTCCCAATTCCGCGGGAACTCCGGGATAAAAAGTAGCCTATATGTTATTCTGGGTCTTCAGCTACCTACATAACAAATTTCATCGTAATCGGCTTTGTAGTTTTTGCGTGAAAGAGTAACAAACATCCATACATCCATGCATACAAACTTTCGCATTTATAATATTAATAGGATTTAATGCACTTTATGGGCATTATTATTGAAAAACATTAGCGTTCTGCACTTCTCCTACACATAAACTATAAGTTTGCCAAATTTTATGCTCCTGCGTCGGCGCAATTTTCGTAAAAAGGGGTCCAAACTTTTGGCATCACGTATAAATATATAGATTATAACGCCTTTTTCATTAAAACTACTTCCCTGGCTGTAGCTTAGTATGTGAAATATGGCTCAGCCTAGCCTACTCCAAATTTAGATGGAGTTTGCAAAGGTAACTTGTGAACATTTTGAGATTGCTTCAAGAAATCGATGGGTCCTAATGTCTCGGTGTCTAGTGTACGTCGAGTACGAGTTGGTGTACTTTGTACCGATTTCTCCAAAAAGGTTGATAAAGGAAGTGAGAAGTTGGATTGCTTTCCAAGCCTGAACACTATTTGTGGTCTGGTCGTAGTGGTGGGCGGTGAAGCCTTTGTCCGGCTTGTCACTTGCATTGTAACACGGGTTGCGTAGAATAAGCAAAATAGAGGCTTATACTATCTATATACTATATACATCAGTTATTAAGGATTTCCATAACGTAATGCCTGATTCAATAAAAAGTTTTAGGTTGGTTAGATTAATAATATAGATAGATAGATATTAGATTACGAAATATTTTAGGTTAGTATAATCATATCTATATATTAATACATGAATCAAAAACTTTGGACCCCTTTTTAGAAAAATTTCGCTGACGGAGGAGTATGAAGTTTGGCAGACTTATAGTATATGTTAAGGAGAAGTGTAGAATGCTAATATTTTTAATGATATCGTTTACAAAGTGCATTAATTCAAGAAATGACACATTTTTACTACTATGCATTTGTCACACACAAACAAATATATTGATGATAATGATAAAAGATCACAGATGGCGCACCATACACTTGAAAAACAAAGTAGTTGGTCGTAAGAAATGAAGATGGCGTTCTTATCAACAAGATATTAAAATTTGTTATTGTCGAGTTTTACTATTACTAGTTTACACTAGTTTAAATAAAACTGCAAGATACTCATCAGATTTTGGTTCACCTAGTTGTCAGTAATAAATTTAATGCAAGAATCAAAAAGTTTCAATGTGTCTATATCCTCATTAAAAATACAGACGAATTAAAAATACCTCATAATGTATATGTGCCTAAATATACATTTCTGGAAAGTTTAACACGACCTAAAAAATCAAAACATATGACAAGGTAAACACAAAAACTCTTGCGTGAAATTTAATGCTTACCGTGAAAATGTAAGGATTAGGGCAGCACTTAGCGGAAAGGTCACTTAGCCCTTAATACAATACCCATGTTTGATTTGGTGACATATTTGAAGAAGACCCTTCGTAAAGTCCTTAACCGGGATTTAAAAATCTTGTATAGAAAATTTCGGTTAATTCTTCTCAAATTACTAAATAAATCCCTAAGTGGGCGATAGAGTCAAGTTACCATGACTATATGTAAACACGATCCTTAACCACAAAAATATAGTTACCTGTTTCTGAAAACTATCTAAAATTGCCATCCATGTATTAACATGCTATACGTGTATGACGTGGCAGCATGTTATTGGTTTCGCAATCAATTGGATTCCCATCCAATTTAAGCAGTGTTTAGCAATACAAGTGTTCAACGAAAGTTTAATTTTATAGCATATTCACCGAAGAGGTAGGCAGAGGCACAACAAACCCACGACTAGCCGAAGACACTAACTCCCACAATGTGATAGGTGGCAAGCCTTTCGCCAACTGGGCACATTTTCAATCCCGATCAACATTTTCTCTTTGTTGCCCGACCCGGGTTTTGAAAACGGGACCACATGAAGTCAAGTCCAATAGTTGGACCACTAGACACATAACCCTCGTGATAACAAGAGACAACCGTGGCCTACAGATACCACAAATGTTAATGGTGCGTCTTTTAAAAACTGATTGTCCTACCCTCCGGACCAGATCATGTAAATGCCAAGTACTGCCATCTTATAAACAAAAATAGGCAGTTGCCATATCCGAAAATGTAGCCGCAAAGACTCTCCCGAGTCGCGACAGCTGTTTGGTTGGTGAGTTGTTTGGTGGTGACTTATTTAGCCAAGTACACCGACCCAGACTTATATAGGAAAACGATCGAATTTAACAAGTTACACAAATTGAATCTAACCCCAAAGTAAACAAATTATATCTTGTGTGCTATGGAAAGAAAGAAAACATATTTTAACAGACTAATATTTATCACACACTAGCTGTCCCGGCGAACTTCGTTTCACCCATTCAGTTTGTAAGTAAAATGTTGTTTTTCTTAGTTTTCTTGCAAGATTTTTCCTTTTTCTTATCTTTTAAACCTTTCTTGGACTTGAACAAACAATTCAAAACCAAAATTAGCGAAATCGGTTCAGCCATTCTCGAGTTTTAGCGAGACTAACGAACAGCAATTGATTTATATACATATATAGATTACTAATAAAAACAGCTAGAAATCTTATTCAACTTAAAACATAAGGAACTTAAATAAAGTACAAAAAAGTGATAATATGATACGGTAACAGAGTGTGGTAACATGAGTCCGCCAAGAAATATCTCAGTATTGGTTATGGGTGTTAGTCGACGATTTTAAGACATGGAAACACTAAAATAGATTTTTTTTATAACATTGGAAGGCAAACAAGCAGACGGATTTCCTGATGGTAAGAAATTCCCGCCGCCTAGAGACACCAAAGGTGGTAATGGTGCGTTGCCAACCAGAGGCCGGGATGTAAGGCCTCGAGCAAAAGTAAGTTAACCGGCTACCTTACCCTCCGAACCGTAACACATTATGGCTGCAGGAATAGGTAAGGCGGTGGTATCAATCCGGGTGAGTCACTGCGAAACTCTGCCACCTAGTCAGATATCACGGTGTTAGTGACGGCCAGCCTGTGCTCGATTTTCGGACCAACACGGGGTACCAGAATAAATTTAGTGGACACCCAGACCCGGATATCCAGACATCAAAATATTCATCACACAAATGCTCATCAGTTCACCATACAATCAGCCAGGAATCGAATCCGAGCCTCGTGATTAATCAGTATAGTAAAGCGTGTATGCTAGCCACTCGACCAGCGAGGCGGTCAAGCATGGACGCATTTTAAGCACAGGGAATTATAATTTTTCAATTGCAAAGTTGAATTTCAATCTGCTTCCGCCGGCCTCTCAAGCTTACCTCCAAAGCTCGCTTAGCGGAATTGTTTGAACTTATATTAAGTGGCCCCGAAAACTAGGAGTATATAATGCTAGTTTAAGCTCCAGTGTTTTTTCGGTATTTAAGCTCACACGGTATGAAGGGCACAGGAAAAGAAGATGCTCTTTTATGACTTGTGATAAATCCGATTACTTTGTCAACTTTGTTATTTATTTGTTTATTCTTTCTACTGAAACAAAAATATAAATAAATAAAGAATAACTAGAAATAGATATAAAATGTCGAGTGGTAGTATTTTTTTACAAACCTTTGTGGTTTTAATGCTACTTCAAGTTAATATTGTATTATGTGTTATGTCAGTAAAAAAATTAAAAAAATGTACAAGTTTACCGTCTACCTTACCCTCCAAACTAGAACGTGACATTGTCATGATGTGTACTGTGTTTTTCCCCGTGTTGGTCCGGGCTCCTTTGCAGAATAGACCATCTGCCTTCCTACCAGGCAGCTCGTAAAAGGCGAGCATAGGCTTACCATCATTAACACCTCGACGTCGTACTGGGTAGTAGAGTTTTGCAACAACCAGCCCGGATTGCTACCACCGTCTTGTCTATTCCTGCTGTCATAACGTCAGTGCGTAAAACGTCAGTAAAACCAGTTCGAAGGATAAGGTAGCTTACTTTTGCTCGAGGTCTAACATCCCACCCTCAGGTTGGCAACGCACCATTACCACTTTTGGTGCCTCTAGGCGGTGTGAATTTATTACCATCAGGAAATCCGTCTGTTTGTTTGCCTTTTAATATCACAAAAAAAGGTGGCAGAAATATGTAAAGCAGTGGATTCTACTCGGACAAGTTGTTGCAGAGCATTCTACCACCATTGACCAGTAGTCCCTATTCAACCTATACTTGCCTCTTACAAGTTACCGTTTAGGAATGCTTATGGTATATTCTAAACAGATGAGTCCGGCCAATACTGGAAAAAATCAGTGTTACCAAATTTATAAAATTCAATAAAAAAACGGGTTGCACTACGGGAGTGCTGCGAAAGTGAAAACTTGAATATTAACGTTGTGCATTTTTGATATTTTGGACTAGTTAGGGAAAAAATTTGCACGAATTGCTTTAATTATCAGTATGAAAGTACTATCATTTATGTGGTAGAATACAATATTCATTTATAGCGCTGTCGCACACAACCATGACAACACGAACATTCGTGCAAGCGCCCTGCGCCGTCTTATTCGCGCAAGCGCCCTCGAGTCACGTGACCTAACGCGAGTTTAGAAGTTTTTACCCATTCCAAAAAAATGCGAAACGCAGCTTAAGAAGTTCTCAATTAAAAAATAAGCACGTGTAAAGTGGGTTGGTTGTCATCGGCTTCGAGCGGGTGTCTTTCAAACCTCAGAATCGGTTGGTCACGGATCCTCTTAGTGACGTGCATAGCCATGTCTGTGAATACACCGATATAAAAACCGAACAATGTACTCACCAATGTCAGTGTTGTTATAGTTTTGATTGCTATGTTAATATTTTATTTTGGTACGTTATCTATGTGCGTTTTAGATGGTTGCTGAAATGATCCCAACTTACTTTTCTAATTAAATAGAAAAAAAATATTTTGATTAAGTATCGAGTTGCTATCAATGGCTCACCATATTGAAGCTATGAATGGTACGGTCCAAACAAATAATGTTTTCTCATACCTAATATTTAAAAATAAATCGTCAGGTTGCACTCCGGAAGTGCCGACAGAAGTAATAACTTGAATATTAACGTTGTGCATTTTTGATATTGTGGAATAGTTAGGGAACAATTTTGCACGAATTGCTTTAGTTATCAAAATGAAAGTGCTATCACTTATATAGTAAAATACAATATTCATTTATTGCGCTATCGTACACAAACATGACAACACTAACATTCGCAAGCGCCCTGCGCCGTCTTATTCGCGCAAGCTCCCTGAGTTGTCTTATTCGCGCAAGCACCCTGTGCCGTCTTACGAGTTTTCGATCTGACGATCTGACGCGAGTTAAGAAGTTCCCCCATTCCGAAAAAAGTGCAGAACGCCACTAAAGAAGCTTTCACTTCAAAAATTTTTTGTCTTATAATTATTGCAGAAACAAAAAGTGATCGTGAACGGAACAAAGGAACAGATGAACTTCTAATAGAACCTGTCAGATAAAATTAGTTGGTTTAAACAAAGCTAGTGACATGGTGTTCCAAAAGCAACTTTGCAACGTAGTCTGGGAAGAACCAAAAAAAAATTAAATATATAATAAAATTAATAGACAAAAAGATGGTTGTGATAGTTTCTCATTAATAAAATGCTGATCAAAATTTTAATTGAGATGTTTTAATTAAGTTTTTATAATTCGACTTTTTATATGTACGTTTCCAAGTTTATTGATGGTAACGGTGTGGTCCATTCAAAGGAAAGGTGGTCCGAAGAAAGCCACAGAATAAAAAAAAAAGTTTTAATTAAATACCTCAAAAATTCGCTTTTTAAACTAAAACAGTATTTTATAGAATTGGTTTACAAATGCCGGAAAAATCGAGTACAAGTAGGTGTCGAAATTATGGAATCCTCTTTTTTTTAAGTTGGTTTTAAATAGTTCGAGTTATGCAAGTTGACATATGTAGGTGATACGTATATAAAAGGTGGTCGACACTGAAAATTTTATTTACAATAAGATAAATATGTTAAAGAAGAAGATTAAATCTAAGTATATAAAAATGGAGCCCAATTTCTCGTGATCATCACATATCGCCTAAAAGTATGGACCAATTTACCTATTGTATGAGAAGGTTGTTATGAAGAGAAAAATGGGACAAAATGCAGAGAAAACGGATGAATAGTACTTAATTTTTTTCCCATAGAAACTGTTAGAAGCTGCCAATGTCCAGCTATACAAGATAAGCCGGGTAGGCTAGTATTAACATAATTCTTATATTTTTGTAAGTTTTGATATTCCAAACCAAACAATTTTGATAAATTTGTTTACTATGTTTAAATGATATCATTTAGTCGACTGCAAATGTTATTAATAAATTCAAGGAAAACAGAGTTCTTTTTATAAGATGACTAGCGGCCCGCCCCGGCTTTGCGCGGTTTAAAATATACATATAAACCTTCCTCTTCAATCACTTCGTCTATTAAAAAAATCGCATCGAGAACGAGACTTTGTTTTATACTATGTAGTGATGAAGAATATAAATATTTTTTTCGATTATTTAATGTATGGTGCATGGGTTCGCGTCACTGTTCTCAAAGGTCCCAAACTTCATCATACTTAAATTTAATATGTTTAATGCACGATCTCTATGCTTTGTAATATCCAAGATGGTAGAGGTTTGATCACATTAATGTTATAGACAAGTTGCAAGTTGGCAGAAAGTGATTACGTTGGTCAAACAAAGCTGAATCAGTTGAGTTACTTAATGGAGGATGGTCGGACAAAGACTTCTATAATATTTAAAAAGACATGAACTATACGAAATCACATGATACAGTTTTTTGCACTAAAAACTAAGACTAACATTGAGTTTTATCGCCAGTAACAGACAGTAGCGGTCTAACTTTTGTTCAATGTTAAAGTTGATATTATACAAATTGAGTAATAATAAACATGGAGTAAAGATGGAGTGAGCTGCTTCGAAATTTTTGATGTAAAGATAGACAATGTACCTACATGGCTTAGTGACAGAGGAAGGATTATATTAGGGTTAGACTATTTTTGACATTAATTTATATTTCCGAAAATAGGATATTGTATTATTTCAGAAATCGTTAGAAAAATTATCTTGCGATACATAGTTTGATTTTAAGTTGATTTTAAGTTTGTAAGCAATAAAAATAAGGATATACTTTATAATTTGTGAATAAGGAAGTGAAGTGTATAACCTAAAACACAAAAAAAAAGAAATTAGTATTTTTTTAAATCAATTTATCCTCTTGAGACAGGCTAAAACCATGCTGCCTTTTTCATCACAATAAATATTTCTTCTGCATGTATTTTTAAGAATTAGGAATTTTCTGCCTTATGTAAGATAAATATCTTAATGAATTGATAATGGCTACCTATACATTAACATATTTTTTCCACTCGAAAGTTAATGTTACTTTTGTAGTAACAGGTCCCCACCCAAAGTTTTGTTTACTCAGGGAATGACAAGTACAGCAGTAGGGGAGAACCGGGCAATGGGAGTCAGCGGGCAATGGTGGTCACTACCATATCTAGAAAACAAAAACCCGTCGAAACACATACAGTGGCGAAAATAGCCAATCGTATCATACCTTTTCCGCCACCGCACGGTCATTCAGATCGCTCGTCAGGTTCACGAGAGAAGATTGCGACAGGTTTTTCCGCGTTTTAGATATAATTTTACGTGAGCACAAATTTAAGAATCAATAACTGTTTCGAAGCAATTTTATGATTGTCTTATTAACTACATTTTGTATAAAGTACGTAACTGTCATATCATTAAAAAAAATTAGTAAATGTTTGACCTTATTACTTAAATTTGATTTTTTTTATTGAAAAACCTATTATCGGGCAATGGGAGTCAGTAAATCCCTTTAAGAAATCAGCTAGACTGTAAAAGGACGAGCAACATTAGCAAGCAAGAAACGTCTTTCACAACAGAAATCTGTAAAGAAGGCCTAGAGTCGTGTACCTACCTTGACTTGACTGATATTAGTCAGACTCATATATATGATGACAACGAAGAGGAGTCTAGCAACATTTATTTGTTCTGCTCCGAATTTGGCCGTAACAACGAAATGTGATACCGATGCATACCCTGCGGACTGCGGGCCCACACAGACTGCATAGGCTAGGATTCTCCTGAGGGCTACATGTGTGATAGATGCTGAATATCAGAATTGGAACCTTGACCCTCATTGTCTTACAGGCTGTCTACAATTACCCGCATGTCAGGGCAATGGTAGTCAAGGCTGATATTTTTTGAAAACTTCAATTTTGTCAAAGTATGATTCCAAATAAAAAAAAATTGAGACTGATAGAAAATTAGTTAGAGTATGTAAGAAAATTATTTTGATAAATATAGCACAATATTTTTTTGTTATTTTAACTATCGCTTAAGTGACTCCCATATCCCCCTTTTCCCCTAAGCTTAGATAATACATGTTGCAGATTGACAGTGAGTGATAACGGTGATCAAACCAAGATAATTTATATAATAAACGAAAGCTAGTAGAAAATACACTGTATTTGCTCATGATAATGTTAAAGACAAGTTGCATGTTAGCCAAAACATATTACATACAAACATATCTTTACGCCAAGTCCCTCACAGGGTAGACAGAGAGTACTGATAGATAAATCTCACGGTCCTTGCAGACCTGCCTGGCTTCCTCCACTTTCATCCTCTTCAGGCGAACACAAGCTGTTGACTGTCAACCGGTAAATTAGTTTCCTGAATCCCATTACTATTCTACTATTAGGGAATAATTTTAACGAATTGCTTTAATTATAAGTATGAAAGAATTATCATTTATGTGGTACAATACAATATTCATTTATTGCGCTATCGTACACAAACATGTCAACACAAAAATTTGCGCAAGCGCCTTGCGCCGGCTTACAAATTTTCAAACAGGTTACGTGTCCTGACGCGAGTTTAGAAGTTTTCACACATTCCAAAAAAACTGCGCAACGCCGCCAAAGAAGTTTTCACTTTAAAAATACTGAAACAGATACCACAATAAACCTGATAAACATCCAGACCACACATCTGCCTAAATGTGTAAATGTTCATCACACAAATGCCTGCCCCCATCGGAAATCGAAACCGAGACTCGCAGTTAATTGGTGTACTAGATGGTCAAATAAAGACAGATAAGAAACAACAATAATAAAATAAGCAGGAGAAAACACGTTTACGTATAAACGTACGTACGTATATACGTAAGTGTGATTTCACTCAGAGCAGATACAGCTTCCATTTAATGTTTTTAATATTAACGTTGATTGAGTTTTGTAAGAAAGTGGGTCGTCTATGCGTTAATACCATTACTTATTATTTGCTTATCCACTTAAGTCCTTAAATCTGTTAACGTCAAAAATATACATAAATAAATAAGAAAATCAAAACCCTCGTTTAGAAGCAGCAATGGGTAAAATGTCCAACTATACCAGACGTCCAGTAACGTTGTATGTGCGTACGTAGGCATCATGTCTTCACCTTAATTTATTATTCATATGACAGGTTTATATCGTAAAATACAGATGTCTGAGTATGGGACTTACGGGTGAAAATATAATTTTTTAACATACATGAATAATAAAATCATAACCCTCCTTCTGAAGCAGTAATGGCTACAAATTCTAACTACACCAGACGTCCAGTAACGTTGTATGTACGTACGTAGGCATCATACCCTCACCTTAATTTATTATTTATAAGACAGGTCTATATCGTTAAATATAGATATCTAGGTTTGGGGTTTACGGGTAAAAATATAATTTTTAATACATACATAAATAATAAAATCATAATCCTCCTTCTGAAGCAATAATGGCTACAAATTCTAACTATACCAGACGTCCAGTAACGTTACATTTACGTACGTAGGCATCATGTCGTAACCTTAATTTATTATTCATAAGACAGGTCTATATCGTAAAATATAGGTCTGGGTTTTGGGTTTACGGGTGATCTAGTTTGATTCTCGCAAAGCACGTTCCGGTCACAAGTTTAATAGAATCCTGTTTTACAATACCCTATGTTTTATTTGTTCTTTAACATACTTGAAATTTCATAATTTTAAATCTTTAACCTCCGTTGCATCTGTGAATGCTTTAATACATTTATACATACATACATATCTTCACGCCAAGTCCCTTACGGGGTAGGTAGCCTATTGAGTGCCAGACCACACAATACTGACAAACCTATCTGGCTTCCTTTATATTCATTACCCTTTTCATACAAACACCCCATTTTCAAAGACTCTTGTCACCACTGTAAGATAATATTCGAGTGATCTGATCGTGGAATGTCAACCTTGGTCTCCCCGGCTACCTACATCCTTCCACATTCGCATTGTATATCTGCTCTGCCAATCTTTCATCTGCCATTGATTCCACATGACTGAACCAGCATTATTATACATTTGCAATTGGAGTTGTTGCGA
>NJDD01000575.1:9758-19898 GCA_002245505.1 Calephelis nemesis
CCTGGCGTCAGTGTCGACTGTTGTTGTTTTCTATGTTGAATGTTAGGAAAGCCGATTAACTAGGTCGCACACTTGGCTTACCTAGACAACCCGGACTACCCGGCCCGGCTATGATTTTTTTTATGTGTGGAATATGAGTGTTAATAGGATGATACAAAAATATTTAAGTACCTTTATCAACATATTCTACCATATTTTGGTCTGCAAGTATATTAATATTTATGACAAAATATTATTTAATCACATAACTTTAAGTTTAAAGCAAATAATTTATATTTATAACCACTGCAGTTATTCAGTACCCAACATTTTAGAACAATAATGAAACTTAACCCTATCTACCGTAAATTACCACCTTATAACCGGGTTTACGGTAACAGCTATTCCCGGTAATTAGGGTAATCCTATGTAGTTCTACATAGTAGACCGCCTCGTTGGTCAAATGGCTACAGAACACTCTAACTACACTGACCAACCGGGAGGCTCGGATACGATTCCCGACGGGGGCAGGCATTTGTGTGAAGAACATTTAGATGTCTGCATTTCCAAGTCTGGGTGTTTATTAAATTGGGGTTAGATTCAATTTGTGTGACTTGTCCAGGTATATTTATTTATTTATTACTTATTTATAGTATTTGGTCTGTGGACTGTGGCCAGTAGTCACTATCGTTATCTTTAGGCGACGGTTATATCTTAGGGCCGACTGTTTTTTATGTGAGTGGTAAGATAACAAGCACACGGCTTTTGATGGTAAGAGAGAACCGTAGTTTATAGACACCATAGATGTTACAGGTGTGTCGCTGTCATGTGCCCAGAATGTCCGGCCTATTTTTAATGGATATCGTCCGCTTTCGGGGGAAGTGGCGGGTTTTGCCGGATTTCTGTAGAGTAAAACCACTCGGTGACCATCCTCTAAGTGTCTGCGTAAAAACGCTCTGCTGTCACCCTCGCACTTGCCTGCAGGCTCATCTGCTCAGAAGACCCGAGAGTCACCATGCTATGCTGCTTCACATTCCGATCAGTTGAGCCACAGCCCCAACCCCATTTTTGTCGCCTCTTGCTACAGGCAGAGGATAGCCTGTCCCTATTCGTCTTCCGGCACTACAGGGCACAGCAAGACCCCTTATTGGGTTGTTAGGCTTATCTTGCAAGTTTACCGGCTATCCTACCCTCTGAGCCGGAACATGACAAAATAATTGTGGCGACAGAAATAGGTAAGGCGGTGGATATCTACCCGGGCATTTGCTTCATCAATGGTCTTGTTAGTGATGACCTATATTTGAACAGTGCTCGTTTCTTAGGAGCTGCCTGGCGGAGAGACTCGGGAGACTCAGAGCAGGTCCAACTCAGGTCAAGATTTTTCGCTATCTCTAAACATAGAAAATACTTGATAATAATATTGCATAGGTACTTAAAGTCTATTCGCAATATAATTGGTTATAATGGTTGGTAATATTAACAATGTTCGAAAACCAGTAGCGCAAGAATAACTACTAATATGCTTGGTATTATATTATACCAAGATCTGTTTACGTTTTATCATTTGTCATTCTGCCAGTTCCTTAATGCCAGGGCAGTACCAATACTAATGCGGACGACGACACTTGTCTTTTATTAACGTAAAATATTTTGCTGAATCGTTATGGATAAATTAGAAAAATTGCTCCCTGACCACAGAGAAACGAAGTTGGTGTTTTTCGTTAATGGAAAGAAGGCAAGTTTTTATTTATCTTTGACCTCAAGTTTTACATAACTTGTTTTGTAGAGTGTAAAAAGATACCTAATCGCAATAGTGTTACTTGTATTATGATACCTACTTAGTTTGAAATTTAATATTAATTAGTTTTAACACTTTCATATTGACACTTTAACTGGTTTTTGTCTGTGGTTTCGCTTGTTACTTTTGTAACAAGTTTTTGTTTTTGTTCATACATATGGCTTCTCATTAATGATTTGAAGGCTTTTCCGTAAATTGCATTTTATAAAATACTAACGGCCCGCACTGGCTTCGCACGGTTATGAAAGATACATGTAAACCTTCCTCTTAAATTTGAAAATTTTTTTACATTTTTTGACATACCTAACTTATAGTAGTTAAGCGGCCCACTCCTGCTTCGCGTAAAAAATACGTGTATAAATAATAAAATGATTATAAATAAAATGATTGAAGAGGAAAGTTTACCACCTTCCTCTTCAATCATTTTATTTATTACTAGCAGTTTCACGCAGCTTCGCCTGCGTAACTTGGCTTTTACTATACCGATTTGGATGAAACAAAGCCTATGTCACTCGTGGATAATGTAGCTTTCGAATGGTGAAAGAATATTTAAAGTCGGTCCAGTATTTTTTGAGCCTATTCATTACAACCAAACAAACACCCAAAGTTTTCCTCTTTATAATATTAGTATGATAAAAACCGCTGCGTAGTTTTAAAGATTTAAGCATACAAAGGGACAGAGGAAGCGACTTTATTCTATACTATGTAGTGATTTATAGCTGACCTGACAGACATTGTCCTGTCTTAATTATGATTTCTTTTATCTGGGAGGTCAGAGAACAAACATACGGGTCTCCTGATGGTTGATACAGCCTGGGCCTACAGAGTGCTATCTTGTGGATGTTAGGTCAACTGCGCAAGTATACCTTACCCCCCAGACCGGAACATGACAACTTCACCAAGCACCTTGCGCAATGCAAGCTTTAGCGCAACAGTGAGTTCCAATTTATGAAAACCATGCTTTTGAAAAAATAGACATAAGTAAGTATATAAAAATGTTTAAAAAATTCTGTATTTTTAAAGTAGGTGTTTCGATGAAAAAAAATTCCCAAACTACGGTAATATCTTCAATTCAAGTTTCTTTCAAAATTTAAACTGTTCAAACTTCTAGACTCTAGAGCACACTCAGTTATAACTAAGCACAGTAAAACTGCAAAAACCGACTACCAGTAGGGTTAATGTTGAAGCTCGATTCATGGAAAATTGTAAATTGGAATCGATTGTGTCATTTTAGGTACCTACCTACTCTTGAGCACAATACTGGCGAATTAATAACATTTCGTTAATAGTAAACAATAGTAAATAAATTATTTTAATCGGTACCGTTGAATATATTTGTAACTAAATTTTAATAATGCGCTAGTGTTCAAAAGTACCTAAACTGACAAACCATTCCATTCATTCATTTCAATTCATTTTTTGACAAGCATTTCATTTCCAGTTTAAATAGTAGCAAATTAGTAGTAAAAGTAGTAGAATAATAATAAATAAATAAATATCCCTGGACTAGTCACACAAATGGAATCTAACCCCAAAGTAAGCAAATTATATGCTTGTGTTATGGGTGTTAGGCAACGACACTAATACATATAATTACTTAAATAGATACTAGAATAAATTTAATAAACACCCAGACCTGGAAATGCAGACATCTAAATGTTCATCACTCAAATGCCTACCCCGTCGGGAATCGAACCCGAGCCTCGCGATTCGTCGATGCAGGCGGTCAAAAATAATAAAAATAATCGATCAAGCAAGTCAAGTTAAGATACATAAAAGTATTTGCTTTATATTTATCAACTTCTGTAGAAACTCTAGAGGAGAGCAGCTGCCCCTCTTGCCCCCCCCCCGTGGCGACGTGACGTGACGTCAGGTACCAGCTAATGATTCCGAGATGGTCTGACACAAATTTTATCAATGTAGCAAAGACAACTAGAAGGTAGTTTTGATGATGATGATGAGCATTGATGATAACGTCAACAAAATGAGTGAAACATTATTAGGTATAACTCAAAATCCATTAAACGTATAGTAAAAAAAAAACAGTCAAATTGAGTACTTCCCCTTTTTAGGAGTCGGTTAAAAGGTTAGTCATTTTTTTATCCACGAAAAAAAAAGCCAACATTACTCCAGTCTTCATAATTTAGTTAAAGCTTTTTTGACGATTTCGATTTGATTGCAAATTTTAATTAAAACAACAAAATATTGATTTACACGATTAAAATAAATTAGATAATTGTCGCGTGAGATCACGCTTTGCCGGTGCGCCGACCAAGGGAAATATATATTAATTTTTGTTTCATAACTGTAGCTGTGTTTGTACTAAAACAAGCACATTAATATTTACAAAATTAATATTTTGCTGCGATTTGTTAAAAGCGAAACTTTTATTTTTGATAACGTACCTACTTTTCCAGTTTTTCGCAAAATAACTAATCTGATGGTAAGATTCAGCCTTGGGCAATTGACACTAGGATATAAGTTTGCTAGGAACTCCTTTCAAGAGACGACTTTAAGTATTTTGAAGACTTTCAGAAGCCCAGCTTTAAAAATTCCGTCATGTATTCGTCATCTCGTATAAATCCGTAACAATTTAGAATAATTACTTGAATTAAATTACAGGTTATCGAAGAAAATCCTGATCCCGAATTAACGCTTCTCTGGTATCTACGTAAGAAGCTCCATTTGACCGGCACCAAATATGGGTGTGGAGAAGGTGGATGCGGAGCGTGCACCGTTATGCTGTCCCAGTGTTTAGAAGATAATAGAATCAAGTATCCTTTACTGAATTCATAAAGTGTTGTTTGTAAGTCCAAAAAAGTATTAAATATCCATAAGTTGGAAAGTGTTTAAAGCTTGTAATAAAAAATGGTAATTCCATAAAAAAACATAATCTAAACCTATTAGAGTCTTAACAGTTCCCAGAATATATTTTTATCAGGTACTTGTTTAATTTAAATTTGAAATTCTATTTTAAAGTGGTAAATTTAGTACTGTTTTCATAGAGAGCATGAAACCATACAAAGAAAATTGCGATAGACACTTTAAAGTAAAATGTAAAACTATAGTAGTTATTTAGTAATCAGTTAACTTAAAAATTTACACACACGTGTTTAATAAAGTATATTGTGGTGTACACAATACAAGATGCGTCGAATGAACGAGTTCTAATTGGTGTGTTTAATATTTTCTATTACACTTCTGTAACCAATTCTAAAGCTATTTATTATGAAATTTATCATCTCTTAGGATGCCATTTATTACTAATTGACCACACTACTTAGAACTAGTGTGCTGAAAGGATAAAGTAAATGTTCTGCTCATTTATTACTTTATTCGCAATGATTAAATGTTAATTTCAACATTTTCTTAAAAAAATATACCTAATAATTATGTAACCAATAACCTGAACTGATGTCTTAGACATATAGCCGTTAACGCTTGTTTGACACCACTATGTGCAGTACATGGATTAGCGGTTACAACTGTCGAGGGGATTGGCTCCACAGAAGAACGGCTACATGCTGTTCAGGAGAGAATAGCCAAATCACATGGATCACAATGCGGATTTTGCACACCGGGTATTGTTATGTCCATGTATACGTTACTGAGAAATAAGAATAAAATAGACTACAACAACATTGAGCATGCATTACAAGGGAATCTTTGTCGCTGTACTGGTTATAGGCCTATAATTGAAGCTTTCAAAACCTTCATTGAACCTTGGGAAAACAATTTTGCTTTGAGTCAAGAGAATGGAGCCTGCACAATGGGTGAGAAGTGTTGTCGTTTAAATAGTAACACTGAACCTCTTGTTGATAATTCAAAATTTAAACCTTATTGTAAATCACAGGAACCTATTTTCCCTCCAGAACTAAAGTTGAAAAAAGAATATGGCAATACTCTTCTGTATTATAAAGGTAGTGATGTAATATGGATACGGCCAACAAAATTAGAAGAATTATTGAGGATAAAAGATAGTTTTCCAAATGCCAAGATTGTTGTAGGTAATACTGAAATAGCAGTGGAGGTCAAGTACAAAAGAAAAAAATATCCATTATTATTGTGTCCTGTATTAATAAGTGAATTGAATATTATTAGAAAAACTGATTTTGGCATTGACATAGGAGCTGCTGTATCATTATCAGACTTAAACATTTTTTTACAGAAGATGATATCAGTAGAAGATGAGAAAATGCAAATCTTAGAAGCTATAAAAAGTATGCTTCATTGGTTTGCTGGAAGCCAAGTTCGAAATGTTGCATCACTCGTAGGCAATATTGTAACAGCCAGCCCTGTTTCTGATTTAAATCCTATACTTATGGCATGTTCTGCTATCATAAACGTATCTAGTGTTAAAGCTGGTTCAAAGAAGATTGTGATAGACAATAATTTTTTTACTGACTACAGGAAAGTAGCGATTGCAGATGATGAGGTTGTTCTCTCAGTCGAAATTCCATTTACAGGAGAAATGCAATTTTTTAAAGCCTATAAACAATCAAGAAGAAGAGACGATGATATTACAATAGTAACTGCCGCTTTTAATTTAAAACTAATTAAAAATAGCAATAAAGTTGCGGAACTGAAAATATGCTATGGGGGAGTAGGCCCGATGACTATTTGTGCTGTGCAGACATCTAATGCATTAAAAAGTTTGCATTGGAATGAAGAATTACTAAAAACAGCTTTTGAAAATCTAACGAATGAATTAAAATTAGACGATGCTTCCCCTGGCGGGATGGCTTTGTATCGAAAATCCCTGAGTCTAAGTTTATTTTTTAGATTTTATTTATATGTTTTAAACAAACTAAGCCGCAATGGAACCCAAGTTAGCACTAAAGAGCTGTCTGGCGTTTACGATATCCCAGTACCATATCCCAAAAGCGTACAGTGTTTTGAAATTAAACAAAACAATAGAAGTGCTTTTGATAGCGTTGGGAAACCTATCGTCCATGTGTCAGCATTAAAACAAGCTACTGGTGAAGCAATTTACTGTGATGACCTACCTGTAATGGAAGGAGAACTATTTCTGTGCTTAGTAATTAGTACAGAAAGTCATGCAAAAATATTATCTATCGATCCTAGTGAAGCCTTAGCTTTACCAGATGTTGTTGCATTTCTTTCCTCTTCGGATTTATGTGAAAAACGTAATAAGATTGGGCCAATTTTTAAAGATGAAGAAGTGTTTGCAAGAGATATTGTAACAAGTCGTGGCTGTGTCATTGGAGCTGTGGTAGCTAAATCAGAAAAAGTTGCAAGACAAGCTAAGTATTTAATTAATATTAAATATGAAAAACTACATCCTGTTATAGTGACTATTGAAGATGCGATAGCCCATAAATCTTTTTATCCTGAATACCCACAAATTATAAAAAAAGGAAACCCCGAAGAAGCTTTATCAACGTCATCGTATGTAGTAGAAGGACATATAAGAAGTGGAGCACAAGAACATTTTTATTTAGAGACAATGTCAGCATTTGCTATACGAAAAGAGGACGAATTAGAAATAATTTGCGGGACTCAAAGTCCTGGAGACTTAGCGGTAAGAAATTGAATTTTATAATAATTGTGTGGTTGTTAGTCATTAAAATGTTACACAGATTATATTATAAATCGAGAGTATTATGATATTAGTAATAGTTGCAAAATAAGATTACCGCTTAAACGCAACCTAGTGCAAAAAGCGCAGATAAAGGCAAATGTTAATTAAATAATCATAATATTAAAAAAAAACTGTAACCCACGACAAAACATATACAAAACTAGATGCCTGTTCCGGCTTCGCTCGGATGGTAATTTTTTGATCATAAATTGAGATGTAAGTAATCCTATCTTTCAAGTTGGATCAAATTGCACACGGTATGCAAATTTGCATGAAATCGGTTAAGTGGCTTAGGAGTCCGTAGCGGACTAACAATGTCTAGAGACACCAAAGGTGGTAATGGTGCGCTGCCAACCTGAGGCCGGGATGCTAGGCCTCGAGCAAAAGTAAGTTAACCGGCTACCTTACCCTCCGAACCGGAACACGTCATGACGTTATAGCGGCAGGAATAGGTAAGAATCCTACCACATAGTAGGATGTCACGGTGTTGATGACGGTAAGCCTATGCTCGCCTTTTACGAGCTGCCTGGCACAGGAAGGCAGATGGTCTATTCTACAAAGGAGCCCGGACCAACACGGGGAAAAATATATATATTAAGATGTAGCTAAGAACTGTCTTGATTAAGTCAGCTTACAGAAAAAAAACAGCATCGAAATTGGCCTATTTGATGATGATGCCACAGTTAGGCACACACACACACACGCACAGGCTGACGAGGGTTGATGAATCATAATGTTAAATATCGTCTTTTTTTACAAACAGCTTTATTATGGATAATAACATTTCTTTTTCTCAGGACAAGTTACACAAATTGAATCTAACCCCAAAGTAAGCAAATTATATGCTTGTGTTATGGGTGTTAGTCAACGATACTAATATATAGAAATACTTAAATAGATACTAGAATAAATTTAATAAACACCCAGACCCGGAAATGCAGACATCTAAATGTTCATCACACAAATGCCTGCCCCCGTCGGGAATCGAACCCGAGCCTCGCTGGTGGTCGGTGTAGTTAGGCGTGTACGCTAGCCACTCGACCAACGAGGCTTCAGACTCTGCTTAGATATCATAGAGTCGTTTTTTTTATGTAATAGGAAGGCAAACAAGCAGACGGATTCCCTGATGTTAAGAAATTCACGCCGCCAAGAAACACCAAAGATGGTAATGGTGCGTTGCCAACCTGAGGTCAGGGTGTTAGGCCTCGAGCAAAAGTAAGTTTACCGGCTACCTTACCCTCCGAACCAGAACACGTCATGACGTTATGGCGGCAGAAATAGGTAAGGCGGTGGTACCAATCCGGGCGAGTCGCTGCTATACTCTACCACCTAGTCAGATGTCACGGTGTTAGAGTGATGATAAGCCTATGCTCGCCTCTTACGAGCTGCCTGGCAAGAAAGGCAGGTGGTCTATTCTGCAAAGGAGCCCGGACCAACACGGGGGAATGTAGATATGTGTTGTTTTTTATGTAAAAGTGATAAAATTAATCTTTTCAGAAAGAGATTTCACATGTGTTGGGCGTACCAAATCATAAAGTAATAAGTAAAGTAAAAAGAATTGGTGGAGGTTTTGGTGGTAAGGAATTCAGAATAAATGTTTTAGCGTTACCTGTTGCCGTAGCTGCTTACAAGTTGAAAAAACCAATCAGAGCTGTTTTGGACAGGGATGAAGATATGCAAATCTCTGGATATAGGCATCCTTTTCTTATAAAGTATAAGACTGGGTTCGACGAAGATGGAAGAATTAAAAGTAGCATCTTCGATATTTATGCGAATGCTGGTTGTTCTATGGATATATCCTGCTCGGTAAGTCATTCCAATTTTTAGAAGTAATTTAATGGCATCTATTCTCAACCGATTGAGCTGAGTTTTAGCATACTCACTTTTAATGACAATTCTGACTGATTATTATAGAAAGCGCAACGTAAAAATCAAAGCAAAGCACAACCAATGCACACCACTGTGCTAATCGTATAGCGAGATGAAAGTCACCTTAGGGAAAACTATAGATGACGGTCGTATTACTGTCCGTGGCGTTTAGGTGTGGTATGTGCTTCCTAGATATTTCATTAACTATACAACATGAATTCATATATTATGTTTAACTGAACATTGGCGGAGGACGTCCACTGCTGGTCATAGGCCTCCCCCAAAGAGCGCAACAAGTCACGGTCACCAGCCGCTTGTATCCAGCGACTCCCCGCGACTTTGACCAGGTCATCAGTCCACCGGGTGGGAGGTCGTCCAACACTACGTCCTCCGGTGCGGGGCTGACACTCGAGAACCATTCTTCCCCAGCGGTTATCGGTTCTGCGAGCAATGTGGCCTGCCCATTGCCAAGATCTTATTCAAAGTCTTTTATTGAAGGGCTAACATTATTATCTCTGATAACTTCAACATTAACATGTTAGAATCATCAACATAGGCACTAAAGTTTTTAAATTTCTTTAGATCATATTACTTGCACAGTGAGACCACTACGATAACAGCTACAAGTGCCACTTGTGTTGACAACATATTTACAAATTTTACACCAATTAACAAATCCATCGTTAAAGCGATAGATTCTGATCATTGTGGATTGTTGGTCATTACTGCCTAGAAGTATATAAAAAGCTCAAAGAAAAGATATTTTTTTTGTTCCTGTTAATGTAAATCGTTTAGAAAGTTTTGAGACTGAGTTGTTGGAAGAATGACAAAAGCTGCTGTCTTTTGTATGAATTATTATTTACTTTAATGCAAAAAGTACGTCATAAGACTT
>NJDD01000575.1:20159-60137 GCA_002245505.1 Calephelis nemesis
CTGCATGAACTATACAGTTACACCTACTGCATTCCAATCCAGGTATTTTCTTAGTTATATTTTTATTACACTTATGACATTTTTTAATGACCATTGTAGGTAGAATTCAAACTGTTTCCAAATTAATAGATAGCTAAGCAATTGTGCGCACTTATCAAGCCCGCGTGCTAACGACGAATAGAATTAAAATGTTATTGTTATTAAACAATCAACAAAGAAAATAAAAGCTACATGAAATATTATTAATAGTGAAACCAAAATTTTTAATAATGAATATCACTTGAAAACAAATATTTTGAATATAAAAAAGAGCTAGGTTTAGCCATAGAGTTAAAAAAATTCTTTACTAAAGTTAGAGCAGCCAAGTACTAAAGCTTTCAGTTCATCACCCAGTGCTGCAGGGTCATTGCTAAAGCAATATGTCAATGTTTGTTTGTTTATGTTTCGAATTTTTGTTTTTTTAAGCAGCATATATAATAATCAAAGCTATTAAGTCGTTAAAAAATAAAATTGGACTTTTAGGCCATTATCTTAAAGTTATTACTACAGATATTATAGATGTAATAGTACATATCTATAATATCTGTGAAAATTTAATATATCTTCACAGAAATATGAGTCCATTTAAAAGAAATTGTGATGTAGTGTACATCGATACAAGGAATGCTGGATCTTCTCAGTGTGAGGCCGCGTTTCGATCCGGTGGTAGATTTAGTATTATATAAAATGTTTTCTATTTCACGTTTCAAATCTTGAAAAGTTTTTGTTTTAGATGATGGCAAGGGCAATCACACATGTTGATAACTGCTACTTTATTCCAAACGTACAAGTAAATGGATATTTATGCAAAACTAATCTACCATCAAACACAGCATTTAGAGGTTTCGGAGCACCAAAGTCGATGCTGGCAGCAGAATCCATTATAAGAGATATTGCTGTAAAACTTAACAAAACTTGTGAAGACATTATAAAACTAAACCTTTATAAAGAAGGAGACCTAACACATTTTAATCAAACACTTACCCATTGTACATTAGACAGATGTTGGAATGAGTGCATCGAAACTTCTAATTACTGGAAAAGAAAGAAATTAGTCGACGAATTTAATAGGTATGTAAAAGTAAAAATGATTGCAAGTAGTAACTAGGACATATTACCTCTCAAAATTTGTAACTTTATTAACCCCCAAAATAGCACAAACATAATTTGTCATTAACATTTTTCCCCGCTTTGGCTCCAAGTTACTTTGTGGAGACTAACTGTTTAACTATCTAGTGCCTAAGTTATAAAGGGTCAACATTGGTTTAAGTTACTTGCATCTCACTCCAGACTAGTTACTTAATCTTTTGTCTGACGTTGACCGTCAATTGGCGTAGATCGTCAAAACCTTTAATTTTTGTGAGCGGCGATTACCATTAAAATAACTTTTTCGCTTCCCAAAATGATAACAATTAATAATAATTATTTCCATTCTTTTCACGCCATTTTTTTTAGAATGAATGGTATGAAATCTTACTTAATAACTAATTTAATAAATATTTGTTTTATAGTGCAAATAGATGGAAAAAGAAAGGACTAAGTATAGTCCCAACAAAATACGGAATATCTTTTCAAACAGACTTTCTAATGCAAGCAGGAGCTCTGCTTTTGGTATATACCGATGGTTCTGTATTATTATCTATAGGAGGAATTGAAATGGGTCAAGGATTATTCACGAAAATGATTCAAGTTGCGTCTAAATGTTTGGACATTAACGTGTCCAAAATTAACATTAGTGAAATGGCCTCAGATAAAGTCCCTAACAGTTCTTCAACCGCTGCGAGTATAAGCTCGGATCTATATGGCATGGCCGTTATAGATGCTTGTAATAAAATAAATAAGCGGTTAGAACCGTACAAAGGTACGCCAGACAGTAAATGGGAAGATTGGATTTCCGCAGCATATATGGATAGAGTTTGTTTGTCAGCGACAGGATTTTATTCAATGCCTAAAATAGAATATGATCCAAAAACAAATTCAGGAAAACTGTTTCAATATTTCACATATGGAGTGGCATGCTCAGAAGTCGTTATTGATTGCTTAACTGGTGATCATCAAGTGTTAAGGACAGATATAGTGATGGATATTGGGGAAAGTATTAATCCAGCTATAGATATTGGACAGATCGAAGGTGCTTTCATGCAAGGATATGGTTTTTATACAATTGAGGAAATGTTGTTTTCGCCAAGTGGTGAAGTTCTTACAAAAGGCCCAGGTACATACAAAATACCAGGGTTTTCAGATATTCCGAAAGAATTCAATGTGTCGTTATTAAAAGGAGCTCCTAATCCACGTGCGGTTTATTCTTCAAAGGTAATATTGATTGGATTTTGTAGTAAAAATATTATTGTTATCACAGTTTTATTAGTAAAAGTTTGGCAAGATTTATTTATAAGGATTTAAATTTGTGTTAAATCTAAAGGTATTGGAATTTTCGTAAGCCCATGCATTAAAAAGAAAAGTTTAACTTAAGTTCAAAAATAAGTTCAGCCGATGGATAGGATAAGTTTAAAAGTAAAGTGCTACAACGCAAGTGCTAGTGCTTTTTAAACTGCCTTGAAGACAGGCAGCTGAGTACAATTAATATAACTACTCGTTGATAAATTAATTTTCTGATGCCCCTACATAAAACACTAAAAGTATGATGGATTTAAATATACGATTCGTTGTTCGAAAATGACACGCTTATTGCCATCGTCCATGAACCAGACTAGAGTTTTATTCCCGACACCGACATTTTTCTGGTGAACAAAACTGTAGCTGTATTTCTAGATCTGAGTGTATAAAGTGACAACCAAGGTCACTCAGACTTAATAAAAATATTTAGCTAGCATAACTTTTCCTATTTTTTAGGCAGTTGGCGAACCTCCACTTTTCTTGGCTGCATCAGTTTTCTTTGCCATTAAAGAAGCAATAAAATCAGCGCGGATAGATGCCGGGGCTTCCCCCGATTTTTTTATGGAGGTGCCAGCTACTTGCGCACGAATTCGAATGGCATGCGTTGATTCTATCACCGAAATGGTAATTTTTTAGTACATTAATAAGAACCTTTTTGTTTTTTTATATTAATAAGAACCTTCGTTCCACTTTTTGTATTTAAAAGCACCGATGAAGAGTTTTAAATAGAAGGACAGAAAGAGACAAAAAGTTGAGAAAGCAACTCCAGGCTTTCTCAACCAGGAGACTGTTAGTAGATTGAATAATAGATGATGTTACTAGAGCGTAGCTATGCAATGGCCTGGGTGCTGATTATGTTTCTCAGTTTCCAACTTAAAATGGAAAAGTGTACATAAAATAGCTGTCAAATGACGTGTTTTATATTTGCTATCTCCAGTGACCAACGGAAATACAATAGAGATAGCAAACACAAATGACGTCATTTGATGTACACTTCCGTTTTGAGTTGCCAACTAAGATTCATAATCAGCACGTAATAACGTCTGCAAATCAGCAACAGAGAAAACGGTGGCACCAATCTGAACTTTAATTATTAGAATTTCCATAACGTGTATTGTTTTTTTAATCAGGTGAAGGCAACAACCAAAACTGTGGAGACGCCTTGGAATGTAACTCCTTAACGAACACCAAAATCATTACATAAGTTTAGAAAAAAAAATAACAAAATCTACGTGATCCCGAAAAGAAGAAGACGAACATAAACATTACAAAGCATGCTTTTAAGTTTATATTGCTTGGAAGAAGTAGAAAAGAACAGAGTATTCCCCTATGTTGTGGTGCGACATCCTCGCATGTGACGTACACACTTAGCGTTGATTTTTCGCGGATCGACATTTAATTTTGCGAAAATTTCGAAAATATTTAATGAAATTATATTGTACAAAGCCATAACAATTAGTAACTAATATTCTTTAATATGTTTTTTTTTGTTTTGATAAAAGTTAATAATACGGCCGTTTAAAAATTAACATTTACAGCGTGAAAAAATGCGTTGAATAAAAACCGTCAAATATTTTACCAATTTACACAAAGCCTTATCTAAGTACGAGTATGCATTTGATGATTCCTCACCAAATTTTTCTAGAAGTATATTGCTGAAAATTGTGAAAAAAAGTAATTTTCGACTATATCACGAACCCACTGACGTCGCCGGAGGATTTTGTTTTATATGTAGGGGCGAGCCTGGTGTTTCAAGATTCCTTGCAATATATGAATATCAGTCTGTAAGATTGTTCTGTAGCATCTGTGTACTGAGTGTGAATTTCGCACGACTACTGCGTTTGCTTTTGGACAATCCAATTGTATGGAATAATTTAGTTGTTTCGACTGTCCGCTAGAGGCGCTGACAATAACTCCATACATTTAGATCAGGGGAGGGCAAAATCTTTTTACCGCGGGCCGGTAAGTTAAAAAAAATCTATTGGCGGGCCAGTAAATTATAATTAATCTTGAGGCGGGCCGTTTTATTGAAACAATTAAAAAAGGAGTAAATATTACGATTATAAAACGTTGTATAAAGATTACATAAGGCACTTTTTTAAATTTTACAATCGTTTATAAAATAAAATCTATTTATGAAGTCTTAACATATGAAATACGCAATAGATATGTTTGAAACCTCTCAACCACCTCTGATTTAGATCATTAAACGTAAACTTGACAGTAAAGTAATTCATTTCAAAAACTCACACTTGGCACATAGAGCAAGAAACCAGTCACAATGTAATAGCAACAATCATTCCTTTACTCTACACATATACGTAAAACCAAACATGATCATGATTTATGCAAGTCCAAGTGAAAAACATTAAAGTATTTAACAAATAATTTCTTTTGAATCATTGGAACGTTGACTGGTGGAAAAATTGTACTAGGCATTAAGTTCACTTTTACATAAAACTAATTTTATTTAGCGAAATAAAAAATATAATATATAAAGATAAATAAATAAGATTAAGCACAACAATAAATCCACGCAGGTTTGAAACATTGTAATTATAGGAAGAGGTAAAAGACTGCACTTCTGGTAACAAGAAACATATAATATATATAGACACCAATGATGATAAATGTGTGTTGGCTTACCCGAGCTTACTTATAAGTGAAAGGAATAGGTACGGCGATGTTACTAATCTGCCTAGCTTGGGCTAGATGTTACTGGACTCTAGAAGGTATGACTGAAATTTACACCACAAATTGAAGTTTTCATTTACATTTGTAGAGTAAGACAATGGAGGTAATTCTGCTGTCCACAAACTAAACTTATTTTAGATGCATCTTTTTCAAATGAAACAAAAACAAAAGAGACGGATTGTTTTAGATGTGTCAGATTAGTCGAAACATGTAAAATTGTGATGTTTTTAATCAACGTTTTCCGAGTGATAGATTAAACACCTGTAGAAATGACGTATACGGTCCAATTTGACAGCACTAAAAGTGTTTTGTCTCTTTCTGATACATTCGTCGAAAGAAGACAGCGATAACTTAAAATTAGTTTAGTTAGTGCGCAACAAACATACCACCAATATTGATAATTTTATCATAATTCTTTCAATAGTTTTTAGTGCAAAAGTCTATTGTAGTAAGAAGTAAGTACTAAATCTTATTTCTTCTGTGTACAATATGGCATTCCTGTATTGGGAAACTCTGTACATATTCCCGGTGTTAGTCGACACCTTGTAGAGTATATAATATCTGTCTCCTGGCATGACAGCTTGTAAGATGCGAGCAAAGGTTTAATAGACCATTGCTAACAAGACCAGGGGCTAATTATGTAACTGAGTTGCCCATTTAAACTGGAAAAATGTACCTCAAATAGCTGTCAAATGACGTGTTTTATATTTGCAATCTCCAGTGACCAACAGAAATACGAAAGAGATAGCAAACACAAATGACGTCATTTGATGTACACTTTTGCAGTTTGAGTTGGTAACATGCCTGATTACTTTCTTATTTCTAACGCCATGGCTTACAACAAATATTCGACTATCCTTATGGCAAAAATTAACCATGGCATAATGTCGTATCGCATCAAAAGTATCGATACCGATAAAAGTATTCTATCAAAAGTATCGATACCACTTGATATCGAGTACTTTTTAATGTTTTATCCGACCTAGAAAAAAGGACGAGGTTCCATTATGTTCGACTCGTACATTTAAAAAAAAAAGAAAAAAGTATCTTCACACCCATTTCCCCGAAGAAGTAGGCAGAGGCACAACCAGGGCACACACGACTAGCCGAAAATACTAAGTCCCATAATGTGATAGGTGGCTAGCCTATTGCCAACCGGGCCCATTTCCAATTCCAAAGAAAAACCCAATTTTCTTTATGTTGCCCGACCCAGGATTTATGTATGTAACTCGGTTTCTCATAGATGTTATAGGTATGTCTCTGTTATATGACGGGATGTTATGCCTATTGTGCAAGTCTGGCTACTTTTTCTCGGGATCGGAACGTGACAGTTCCTTTATAGTAAGGCGATGAAACTTGTAAATGAATATTTTCATTTAACTAGTAGTCTTGTAAATGAATATTTTTTTTGTGGGCAATACAATTATTATAGTAGAAGTGTTTTTTAAACGCATATTTTGTAAACAAATTATTTTCATTTCATTACATTACGTATGTATTTTTACTTTAAAAATGGTTGTACTTTCAGTTGTGTCACTCTATTCAAAATGTAGAGTAATTACTAAATAATATTTCGTTTGTAAATTTGACGGCCAATTTCAATAATCTATCAATAGTTAGATAACCTAACTAGAGTTAAATTTACTTAAGTTTCAGTCAGAGTTGTTGCTAACATATTTTTAACCGTTTTTTTAAAAATGACAGTGGCTGCCGGTCCATGATCGGTAGTAGTATCTTGGATAGATTATTGACACTGGCTGTTAATAAACTTTGTTTTTGTACTTTTTTATTTTTGAATACATTTTTAATTTAAATATTTATTTTTATCACCGTCACTTATCCTAGTTTCCCCAATGTAGTTCCTAACTACGCCGACACCTAAGATATTTGCAAATATTTTCGTCTTGAGGTAATGGATCAGATGAAAGTAATAATATGTATTTAATTTTCTTCACTGGATTGATTTTTGCTATTCCGACTCCAAAAAAGAAGTAGGTTCTCAATTCGTCTTTGTATTTTGTTTGTTTGTTATGCAACAATCCCTTTTTTCATAAATATAAGGAAGGTCATTATGCGTTGGTCCCGTACCTATATATTTTATCAAGCTTCGGTACCTAAGTTTCGAGTTAAACTTTTTAGTGTATTTTTTTATTTACCTTGATGTAGTAATGAAACTGCAGACGCGTTTTTGCAGTTTTATTGCTTAAAAAATATGACACTAGTTTCATACAAATATAATGCCATCAAAAATTCTACAGATTATACTTTATGCTATGAGGTAGGTATATTAAAGACTGATTTATTACTAACTAGCTGTTGCATGCAGCTTCGCCCGCGTTTTCACATTAACCTGTTGTGCGATCGGCATTGAAAGGAGCCTTTATTTTAATCTTGGTCACAATCTAGCTGTATTTCAAATTTCAGATAAATCTAATCAGCCATTCAAGCGTGAAAGAGTAAGAAATATCCATATAAACATTCTCAAAAACTTTGGCATATATAATATGAATTCTTCTCATCTTATTAAATAACGTTTTCGATTTGGGACTTGAAGCTATCTCCAGCATTAACCATCCTAAGTGCTCGTAAGTGAGAGCGCAAGTCTAAATATAGGTCATTACCAACAAATCCTATGGTGAAAGAATGATGTGCAGCAACTTGCCCGGCTAAGGATCACCAGCCACACTTATTCCTGTCGCCATTATTACTCTGTCATGTTCCGGTCCGGAGAATAGGATAGCCGATAGACTTGCACAACAGGCCTTCCACACACCTGTAACATCTATGGTGTCTGTAGGCCATGGTCTCTTATCATCAAGAGTGTTTTTGTTCATTGTGCTTACTGACCTCTTACATAAATAATGTTTTTTTCAGTCAGTGATATATGACCGTATTATATTCTATTGAATTTTCTATACAAGGATACACCATGGTGGACATGATGGCACATCTACAGGCTGTACATAAGTCGATTAACACATGATGATTTACATACCATTTATTACACTAGTGTTTACCTAACGGCTTGGCCCATTGGAACTATACATTACAAAATTTCCTACTGTTTTATAGGCGTTCACGCCTAACTACACTGACCAACCGCGAGGCTCGGGTTCGATTCCCAACAGGCATTTGTATTATGAACATTGTTTATTAAGTTTATTCTGGATGTTTTTTAAATTTATTCTGGTATCTATTTAAGTATTTCTATGTACTAGTATCGTTGATTAACACCCATAACACAAGCACATAACTTGCTAACTTTGGGGTTAGATTCAATTTGTGTGACTTGTCCAAGAGATATTTATTTATTATTATTATTTAAGTACTTATCATGATTTACTTCGTACTTCGACTCGCACTTTACCGAGCTTTGGAAGACAGGCGCAAATCTTGTCCTCCAAAAAGGTAGTCTTTTTTTCGCGCTTGTTTCAATTTTCTCTGGCCCTCAATACATTTAAGGAAATCATAAGTCAACAGAATTTGAAATAAAAAGTATCGTCACGCATATTTAAAAAAGTAGACTTTTACAAAAAACAGCAACTAGGTACTAATCTGTCTTCATAAATTATATATGTATAAAGGTTACATAGGTACTTAAATGTAATATTTCTAGGTATGTATGTATGTATGTCGCCTCTGTGGTCTAGCGGTTCAGTTGTTGGACTTGACTGCATGAGGTCCTCGGTTCGAATCCCGGGTCGGGCAACAAAATAAAATAGGGTTTTTCCAATTTTCTAATAAAAAAATGTTGCTCGGGATAGGATATGTGCCCGGTTGGCAATAGGCTTGTAACCTATCACATTGTGGGACACAGTATCTTCGGCTAGTCGTGGGTACCCTGTTTGTGCCTCTGCCTACCTCTTCGGGGATATGGGCGTGAAGATACTTTATGTATGTATGATTGATTCAGGTATTGAGGCGTGATTTACAAACATCTAAACATTTTTACAAAATTTCCGCAATAAGAATTGGTACATTGTTGACCTTTGATATTAAAAATTGCGAACAGAGATTCTTGTTCCTAGTGAATATCTTACATATTGCGCATTATATTTTATCTATTTTGTTGTTGTAAGGCACTGATAGGAATATTATCTAACGTTGTTTACTCATCTTTAAAATTGTTGGTAAATGATAGGTAAGTTCATAATAAGGTGATAGACATAAGACGACATATGACCAAACGAGCTAAGCGATTCACTCACTCCCTGTATTCAGTTGGGGTTGCAGTTGTATGTTTGTTCTATGATATCTATAATATATTAATACGTGATGCCAAAACTTAGGACCCCTTTTTACGAAAATTGCGCAGACGCAGGAGCATAAAATTTGGCACACCTATAGTTTATTATTATTATTATTATTAACTCTTTGTGTACAATCACAACAAAAAAAACCAGAAAAACTTAAGACTAAATGACTAATTAAACTAAAAAACTAATTTAACTAAATGAAATTTCTTCCAGCCAACCCGTTAAAGGAAAACAATAAATAGAATATGTAGACCTGGTGTACAAAACTATACAAAAAAAACTACGTACTAAATACAATTACATACTAAACATAATACATACCGAAATATAGGTAACTATCTACACGTATAAAGCTAAATAACTCAAAAAAAAGTTCTTTTAATTATGTTATGTTTTAGTTTATGTGTAGGAGAAGTGCAGAACGCTAATATTTTGCAAAAATAATGTGCATTAAATCAATAAATAAAACAATATCCAAACTACCAGGAATTTGACACACACAAACAAATATATTGATGATAATGATAAAAGATCACAGATGGCGCACTCAAAAGTTTGGAAACAAAGTAGTTGGTCCTGAGAAATGAAGATGGCGTTCTTATCAACAAGATACTAAAATTTACTATGGTCGAATTTCGACCAATGGTCAACTACTAGTAACATTTATTAATAAGTACATATAATATTGATCATATTTAATTTTTAAGTTCGACCTTGGACAAAATCGGGTGGGGCTTAAAGTAGGTACTAGGGCAACCTAAGCGGGGGATCTAAAAATAAATCTTGAACAATTATTTCGTGTAAAAAATCAAAAAAAAAGGGCTTAATTTGAGCATTTAAATACTTTTTCTTAATTTTGTGTTGTACATAGTTTTTAAGTAACTGGCAAAAATACTAAATTTACTTAAAATCATAACAGCAACATTGTCAAAGACAACCGCAATTAGATATTAACGGTGATGGTGACAGCACAGCCTACAATGATATCGTTAGTGGCAATGTGGTGTCGGTGTCGCGCCTATGTCGTTACGATATCCGGACTAATCTTACATGTCAAGGATGTTAGATAAGTATATAAGTATAGGTTTTTGTTTCATTGAAAAAAAAATAGCAAACATCTAAATTCTGTTGTGCACAAACTAGAACAACTTAAGTTTGTCTTAGCAGAATTATCACTATTGACAACAATTGGGGAATGGATGACAAGTGGGAATATCAAAAGTACCTAAATATTCAAATTAAAAAAAAATACAAATAAGAAAAAGTACAAAACAACGATAATGGACGGCGTGTGCGTTACCCCAGCTAGAAAGTAGCACCTAGACTGATATGAGTGGGACAAATAATTAGTGCTCGATGTGCTGTAAATGTGCGTCGAATAAAAAATTTGTGCATGTTGTCGTTTTGGAAATAAACGGAAAAAACACTTCCAGCTGGGGTAACGTTACCCCAGCTGGAAGTGTTTTTTCCGTTTATTTCCAAAACGACAACATGCACAAATTTTTTATTCGACGCACATTTACAGCACATCGAGCACTAATTATTTGTCCCACTCATATCAGTCTAGGTGCTACTTTCTAGCTGGGGTAACGCACACTGGACGGCCCATTTCAATAACCTATCTAAAACAGGAGATAGTTTAGTACAAATGTATTTATATTAACCAACAACAACTCAAACTGTGATTCAAGTTACTTTAACTCTATTAAAATAGCTTTTAATTAAGTCTACATTTTCTATACAAAATTATGATTTACGGCTACACCTAGAGATGTCATTTATTGTTTAATCTCATTAAGTCACTATTTTGTATTGAAAATGTCGACCTAATGACAGATTAAAATATGATAGATGTTATAGAGAATATAGACTATGGTGTCAGTGCGGCCGTTAGAAATCATATTAGCAATTAAATAGTGACGCATAGAAATAACTTTAACAGAAAGGGGTTTTATTTAAGTAGGTATATATTATTTTCTTTGGGTTAATTTGGGTTTATTACGAATTCATCGATGACTCTTTTTTTTACGAAAACGACTAATGTGTTGCCAACCTTGCATTGTTGGCCGAGCTCAGCCCGAGACATCATTATTTAAATGGATTGGACTGTTCCCTCCAACGCGAGCAACAAGGGCTGTCTCCCGGGGGACTGCACCTGGTTACTCTGGGAGGACTTCATGGAGGAGTAGTGGCTCGTCGCTCAGCGTTAGGCGCCGGGCGCAAGAGAGATCTTCTTCGCCGAGACCGGCGGCGACGGTGTAGTATAGTGTCTAGAGAGTGTGTTTAGGTTGGGAGGGAGATTTGCGTTTGCTGTAGTTATTGGATCCGCGGGATCATATTCGATAGGTCATGACGGGGTGTTCTAAATTTGGTGGTTGGTTTGCGGCCGGTGTGTGGTCACACGGGGGTGCTAACACCGGTTTCGAGTGGACCATTGATGTTTTCTTTTTTTTTAATGTCATTGGAAGGCAAACAAGCAGACGGATTTCCTGATGGTAAGAAATTCCCGCCGCCTAGAGACACCAAAGGTGATAATGGTGCGTTGCCAACCAGAGGCCGGGATGTTAGGCCTTGAACAAAAGTAAGTTTACCGGCTACCTCACCCTTCGAACTAGAACACGTCATGACGTTATGGCGGCAGGAATAGGTGAGGTGGTGGTACCAATCCGGGTGGGTCGCTGCGAAACTCTACCACCTAGTCAGATGTCACGGTGTTAGTTACGGCAAGCCTATGCTCGCCTTTTACGAACTTGTCTGTCTTTTATTTTCTTTCCTTAGGTTTTGGCATTCACGTCAGTAGTACTTTACATTAGTTAAGTAGAAATTTACCAAAATCTGGATACCTAATTAGTCATAAGTTATAAGTCGTCAATAAGTCATGTCAGGGTCTTAGGTAAAGGGTGGCCTCATTACTCAAGCTCATAATACTTATAGTGAGATTTGGTGGCAACGACGAAATACACGATACGCTAAATTCTTCATGATTATTTCATTTGTGCACTTTCTCTGACTCAAATTGAACAAAATGTCACCAAAATTGACTAAATTCACTTAAAATAAACACGAAATTCAATAATTATTAAAAAACTTCGACCATCTTTTCTCTCAATGGCGCCAAAACTCCAGTAGAAATGTCGTGTACAGACTAATCTGACAGCACTAAAAGTGTTTTGTCTCTCTCCATTACTTTCGTTGAAAGAAGATAGCTATAACCTAGAATAAGTTTAGTGAGTGCGCTACAAAATTACTACCAATTTTTCAAACCAGTCCCATAGTTTGAGCCATATTTAATATAACAATCAAATGTTTTCTGTTTATTGTTAGTATAGACAAAAACCAACAACAGCGCTATCTATCGAGTACAGTTGTGTTTTTAAATCATCCAGGAAACCATCGTACTACCTACATAAAATTTCAAACCAATCGGTTCAGCCGTTTAGAAGTTACATGAAATAGATATTTTCGTAAGGGTAATTAGGTAATATCCTTTTTTCCGCGGGGATGAAACACTTTCCCGCTATAAACGTACCTAGCTTTCATCAGGAACGAAGGATCGGCATCTAAGGGTGACTAGTGGTTTTTGAGTCATTGTTAAATAATGCATAAGATTTTCTTTCTTTCTTTCTTTAATTCTTTGTACACAGAAAGTAAAAAAAAACAATTAAATATGTAAAATTATACAAAAGGCGAGCTTATCTCTAAAAGAGATTGCTTCCAGCAAACCCAAAATAGTGAGAATGCATAAAAGAAATGTAGAACATACAGTGCACAATACAAAACTTACTTTACAAAAAAACACAAACTAAATTACTAATTATGAACAAAGTGCCAACATGCTAATTAATTACACACCAAAACTGTTAATGATTGAATACTCCGAATTTCATAAGGCAATGAATTCCAGAGTTTCACAGCATTAAAAGTAAAAGAATGGTTATACAACTTAGTGGAACTACAAGGCAATTTCAAAATTCCACGCAGGTGTGGACGACAATCAGAATCAAAAGGGTGTAAAAATGTAAAACGCTCGTACAGATATTCAGGAGAGGCAGTATTAAATAAAATTTTGTAAAGGAAACAGAGACAATGAAGGTTTCTACGCTCACGAATGGGAAGCCACTTAAGCCGCTCTCTGAACATAGAGATATGATCAAATTTCCTCAGGCCGAAAATGAAGCGGATCCCTACATTTTGCAGTCGCTCAAGTTTATTAAGGCATTCTTGAGTAATATCAGGATAACAAATATCAGCATAATCCAATAACGGAAGAATAAGTGCTTGAACTAACATTATCTTTGTTTTGAAAGGTAGAAATTTTTGCAAGCACTTGACAGAATGAAAGGTGTAGAACACTTTTTTAGAGATTTCAGTAACATGAGCATTCCAACTAAAATCTTCACTCAAAGTCAGACCAAGGTTTTTAGCAAATTTGTTATAAGTATAAATTTTGTTTATGTTTGCGACCTCATAATTGATGAATACTATACTTTTTTTTTATTTTTTTTATGACATTGGAAGGCAAACAAGCAGACGGACTTTATGACGGACGGACGGACGGACGTTATGGCGGCAGGAATAGGTAAGGCGGTGGTACCAATCCGGGTGAGTCGCTGCGAAACTCTACCACCCAGTCAGATGTCACGGTGTTAGTGACGGTGAGTCCATGCTCGCCTTTTACGAGCTGCCTGGCAAGGACCAACACGGGGAAACACTCTGTTTTTTTAACAAACGAGTATCAAAAAATTGTTCTGCGTTGCTATTGGCCCACGTAATCAACATAAAGTTACATCACCAATCGCAACGCTTTGTACTCTTTGCCAAATTATAAAGGCGCGTTCTGATTGGTTGAAATGAACTTGGCATTCGTTTCTTATAATAAGCAGCTGTAGTAGTATATTGATAAAATTTATGTAGGACTATATCGGAATTATTTGCTATCTTTTAAAAAATAATTATTATACCGCCACGTGATACCTAATGGAATAGTAGGAGTCAGTTTTTGCAGTTTTACTGCGCTTGAAATATTATTAGTAACAGTGTAAAATGTTAAAAGAAAATCTTATGTCTAACACATTCTTAGCAGAACGTAGTGTTTTATTATAAGACTAGCTTCCGCCCGCGACTTCGTCCGCTCGGATGTCGGTCTTAGCGTGATAAAACTGAAAAATTAAGATTTATTTTTTCCCACGTATTTTTCCAGGACAAAAAGTATCCTATTTTATGTCCAGGATAATAAGGTTTAATTACATCAAGTTTCATCGAAATCGAACCGTTACTTTTCACGTGATGCCTGAACATACATACAGACAGACAATTTTTTTTAATCAATTTTGGGTTTGGTATCGACCCAGTAACACCCCTATTTATTTTTTCAATATTTTCAATGTACAGATTGACCCTTCTTCAGATTTATTATATGTATAGAATATAGATAATAAAAACATATATTATACATATCTTCACGCCAAGTCCCTTACGGAGTAGGCAGAGAGTATCGAGTGCCAGACCTCACGACCCTGACAAACCTGTCTTGTTTCCTCGACTTTTATTACCCTTTTCATACAAACACGCAGGTTTCGGAGACTCTTGACACCACCCTCGGATAATATCAGATTGAACTGATCGTGAAAAGTCAGCCTTGGTCTCCCCGAGTACCTACATCCATTAGCATTCGCTTTGTATATCTGCTTTGTCAATCGTTCATCTGTCATTCTTTCCACATGACCGAACCAGCGGAGCATGCCCTTTCGCATTTTAACACCAACACTTTCTTTCAATCCCACTCTTTCTCGGATCTCACTGTTACGAATGCGGTCAGCGAGCGTTACACAACAGATTTTCCGTAGTGCTTTCATTTCGACCGCATTTATCCTACTTTCATGATCTTTCTGACATACCCAACTCTCACTTCCATACAATAACGTAGGGACAAGCATAGAATTATGCAAAGCGAGTTTAGCTTTTTGACTCAAAACTTCGCTTTGGAATAGCTTACCCAACGCTCCATTTTGTATAGATTATACATTTGTTTTAGTAGAAATATTAAGTAAAGCGTAAGCGTAAGTCTAGCGGTCCGATGCAGGATTTGACTTCTTGATGTTCCAGGTTCGTTCCCCGGACAACGAAAAGGAAACGAGATTTTTCATTTTTCTGATAAAACAACGTTGTATGGGATTGGAAATCGGTTGGCGATAGGTTACCATCTATAACATTTTAGGACTTAGTTTTATGGCTCGTCGTGGGTGTCCTTGTTGTACGTTGTACCTTTGCCTCTTCAGGGAAATGGTTCTAAAGATATTTTACTTGATAAGTTCATTGACCGACAATTAGTGTATATTATACATGATAATTTATTGTAATGAAGTAATTGTTACCATGATGTTATTACTTCATCGTATTACGTTTTCTGTGTAGTGACTGTAGGGTTGCCATACATACAGAATTTTAACGACAATTCTGGAAATTAGTTCTCTGTTCGGAATGCGGAGGGAATTTTAAACCGTCCTGAATTTTTATCTACATTTAAAAGAAATTCCTGGTTTTCATACTATTGATAACTCAAGAACGGCTAAACCTATTTGGCTAGCTAAGAGGTAGCTTAGAACGAGGAGAAGGGCAAAGGGTACATTTTATCCAGTTAAACAGTTTGACGGAACAGCTAATTTTATTTAAAAAAATATGATTTCTAAACTAAAACATTTAATTTTGTAACAAAGTTACTTCCTAATTTTAATGTTAGCAGAAATGTTGTTCAAGTGTTGCTTTTGTAACAGTTTCGCGGAAAATTTCACCATTCGTATTTTTTTAATTAAAAAAATTCCGGTATTTTTATTAATATGTGTTTTATTGTGCACAGTTTTTTGCAAATTATTTTAAAAATTTCTTCATAAGGGAAGGCTGGAGAAAAAAATAAAACTGCAAAAAAAACTTGCAATCGTAGGTGTTCTTATTGAAGAGCTGAAGGGTTGGAAATTAACTGGCAAACGATATTGCAACAATGATGGGTAAAATAAGATGAACAGACCAAGAAACCAAGCCAGCGATAATAAAAAGCAAAAAGTAACGCTATAAAAAAGAAAAAATATTTTTTTTCTATTTCCTATACACTTACAACCTCATTATACTTAACTCGTAAGATCATAAAAGCTTGCCACGATATTTAATTAAATTGAAATTTATTTAATTGAAATTTACCAAATCAATTCATTGTATGGATTAGTTTATTTACACAAGAAAATCGCGCGACAAGCTTTTCCAATCATACTAGTTGTGTATAATGAGGTTGTAAGTTAAAACTTAGTATTTAAAAAAAAATATTTTCTTCTTTTTAGAGCGTTTAAACAAAAGCTTTTTTTAAAAAGTTTTTTTTGGTTTTAATTTTTTTGCGCATTATTTTTTGATATATTGTTTATTGTTAAGAGATGGCTCATAAACCCCGAAAAATTGCAGGGAAAGTGGGAAAAACCTCACTTCAATTTTGTACATACAAACTGTCAGTAGCTGCGATACGAACGATTACATCTTATTTAATTTAAGCGCATGAAAACTGCAAAAAACCTACTTCGATATCATAATGTATCAGTACAATGTTGCCACTTTTCGGCTTTACAATGTGGCTAAAATGTCCGCCAAAACTATTAAATATTACTGGCTAAAAATTTTAGCGACTATTTGAATATTTTTATTAAGTAATATCTAATAATTTCGGCTAAATTGCAACAAAATAATTTTATTTGAATCCTATCCTATTAATATTATAAATGCGAAAGTTTGTATGTATGGATGTATGGATGTTTGTTACTCTTTCAAGCAAAAACTACAAAGCCGATTACGATGAAATTTGGTATGTAGGTAGCTGAAGACCCAGAATAACATATAGGCTACTTTTTATCCCGGAGTTCCCGCGGGATTGGGACTTACGCGAGTGAAACCGCCGGGCGCAGCTAGTTAATATTATAAATGCGAAAGTTTGTATGTATGGATGTTTGTTACTCTTTCACGCAAAAACTACAAAGACGATTACGATGAAATTTGGTATGTAGGTAGCTGAAGACCCAGAATAACATATAGGCTACTTTTTATCCCGGAGTTCCCGCGGGATTGGGACTTACGCGGGTGAAACCGCGGGGCGCAGCTAGTTGAATAATATTTTTCACCGTTATACGTCATATCGTATTACCTAGTTTACCTAGTTATAACTAGTTTTCACTCTTATATCGTAGGTAATCATATAATTATCTAATGTGTATGAGTATTAGTTTTGTGTAAACATGTTCATATTTTTTTGTTAAGGGATATCTCTTCGTATTTACAAATAATATGTATTGTAATAAATAATTATAAAATGAAGCATTCAATCAGTTTCAAAATGAAGATAAGAATTTAAAAAAAGTATCAGAGTTGCGCTTTTCGATACGTGCTGGATTGTCTAAGCTGGAAAGCATGAAACGGAACATTTCCTTGTTTATAAAATCAGTTTGAACAGTTTAGCATAATAATAAGCGCAGTAAAAGGAGGATGCAAGGGATGTCCGATAAAATGTTGTGGGGTCTGAAAAATGATATATTATGAATCAGGCGTTTTCGCTCCTCACCATCGTAAAGAAGTCTGTGGATTTGTTGATCTCGAGAAAGCGTTTGATAGGGTTGTACGTACTTTGGGACGTTTGGCGGATTGTGCATGTGAGAACGCTTGTTTATTTTGTATTTGGGCATTTGTCGCATAATTGGACAAATTTGAAAAATAATTTAAAAAAAAGACCGCAATTTTTTTGTAAACTATGTAGGTACATATGTTCATATTATACTGTCCCATATCAATTTAAGACATATTATGTGTAGCCATTAATGTTATTATTTTTTTAAATACCTGAAAGTTTTTAAACTTGAATTTGCCTCCCTTTTGCTGCAAGGTCATCAACTGTGTCCAGGGTTAACATTATTGAATGTGGAAATGCGTATGAGTATTCAAGTAAAGTATTTGGTACCAACGCCTTACCTATTCCTACCGCCTTAACGTCATGGCGTGTTCCGGTTCGGAGGGTAGGGCAACGCACCATTACCACCTTTGGTGTCTCTAGGCGGCGGGAATTTCTTATCATCAGGAAATCCGTCTCCTTGTTTGCCTTCCAATGTTATAAAAAAAAGACAAACTGCCCGTTTTATGCAGATGATGTTGTAATTTTGGGTTCTGGATAAGTTGAAGTTCAAGTTCAGTGAAGAGCGTGAATATTCAGTCAGCGTCGGAATGTGACGTTTTCACGGCCCGCTGTTGGTTACTGGATAATAACTAGGTGGAAGACTGTGCAGGAGCTCGTCCAGATTGGTATCACCACCTTACCCATTTTTGCCGCCTTAGCTTTAATGCTTGCCATTGTAATGCTCCGTGCTATATAGCCGGGAAGCCAGTTAAGTAGAGCACGTGGTCTAGGATCATGAGATTACGACGCATGTGTGAGATCTTTGGTGTTTGTGACCATGAGGACTTTCACCTAATTATTCTCTATCTTAATACATACATGTTACGTATTATAATTTCGCCAGTTCCTTATACACCAGTTACAATACGAGTATTAATGCGGACGACGCTAACGATACCAGTCTTTCGATAAACTACGTTAATATTCTGTAAATATTTTACTGTATTGTAATGGATAAATTACAAAACTTGCTCCCTGACCACAGAGAAACGAAGTTAGTGTTTTTTGTTAATGGAAAAAAGGCAAGTTTATATTTATGTTTGACCTGTAGTCTTAGAATAAGATACTTCACGCCCATACTCCCGAAAAGGTAGGCAGAGGCACAACCCACCCACGACTAGCCGAAGACACTAGATCCCACAATGTAATAAGAGGCAAGCCTATCACCAACCGGGCACATATTCAATCCCTAGCAACGATTTTTTATGAGAAAATTAGAAAAATCCAATTTTTTTTGTTGCCTGACCCAGGAATCGCGCCCAGGACCTCATGCAGTCAAGTCCTACAACTGAACCGCTAGACCACAGAGGCGATAGGCATAGTTTTAGAATAATTTAATTTAACTCTTTTGAATCGCCTCTGTGGTCTAGCGGTTCAGTTGTTGGACTTGACTGTATGAGGTCCCGGGTTCGAATCTCGGGTCGGGCAACAAAAAGAAAATTGGGTTTTTCCAATTTTTTTAATAAAAAAATGTTGCTCGTGATAGGATATGTGCCCGGTTGGCGATAGGCTTGCCACCTATCACATTGTGAGACTTAGTATCTTCGGCTAGTCGTGGGTGCCCTGGTTGTGCGTCTGCCTACCTCTTCGGGGATATGGGGGTGAAGATACTTTTTTTTAACTCTTTTGAATTGTCACAATGACAGTTTCTTGTGTTTGGTTTTCGCTTCTGTAAAAGCTGTCATCATTTATGTATATCAGTAGCCGACGTGGCGTACTTCGTATCGATTGAAATTACACACAGTTTGTATATAGTAAACATTAAAGTATTGTTGTCCCTTATCACGACGTTTTTCTTTAAATGACTCTGCTTCTTCTTCTTCTTCTGATAATAATCAACACAACAGATAAATAATTAACAAAATTAGTCCATCCGTCCAGGCGGGATGCGAAGACCATGCTAAATGTTCACCCTTTTTTTAGGTGCAAGTGAAAATCATAAAAAATCAGAACACATTACTTTTAGAAATTTTCACTGTATGTCGACCGGGATTAAGGATAAATTTACTAAAACGATGGTTACAAAATTTATCAGTCAGATGCTTTGTTCCTAGAAAAGTTGTAGGATATTTTTTTCCCGTTTAATAAATGAGTGTTCGTAGGGGTGGGGTAAATGTTAATAGAGTTTTACTTCACTAACGAGTAAACGTTTTTACGTTAATACTAGCTGTTTTCTTCAACTTTGAGTAGTTATGATTTTCATAATAATTTTCATCCTCCGTTTTATTCCTTTGCGCGTTGATTTTGAAAAAAGTGGTTTATGTTTGAACTCAGTCTTTTACTATACGAATATCAAATTTTATTAAAATCGGTCAAGCAGTTTAGACGTTAGAGCGTATCAGACGGAAAGAAAGGCTTTTGCATTTTATAATTAGTGTGTAAGTTTGCCTATCTAAGCTAATTATATGTTTATATATACTCACATTTGGAAAATAAAAAGTAAAAAGTATCTTCACGCCCATATCCCCGAAGATGTAGGCAGAGGCACAACCAGGACACCCACGATTAGCCGAAGATACTAAGTCCCACAATGTGATAGGTGGCAAGCCTATCGCCAACCGGGCACATTTCCAATCCCGAGCAACATTTTTTTTGGAAAAATTGGGAAAAACCCAATTTTCTTTTTGTTGCCCGACCCGGGATTCGAACCCGGGACCTCTTGCAGTCAAGTCCAACAACTGAACCGCTAGACCACAGAGGCAGAGGAGAGGAGATTTGGAAAATATATTGGATAATTATTGAATAAATAATTATCCAATATATTTTCACCCCCATCGATATTGAATCAAAATCGTAAACTTAGCTCAGCTGAAGTAAGATGAGATCATATCCGTATCTGTATCCGTATATCATCATTAACTAATGGAGCAATAATAGCACACATTACTACTACGCCAGACTAATTTTCCATACTTATAAAAATTAATGAACACCCCTATACCAATAAAGTACATACATACATACATATCTTCACGCCAAGTCCCTTACGGGGTAGGCAGAGAGTATCGAGTGCCAGACCTCACGATCCTTACCAATAAAGTAAATTGAATCTAACCCTCAAGTGAGGAAATTTTGTGGTTGTACAAGCTGTCTCGGCGAACTTAGTTCCACCCGTATTGTTTTTCCCATTTTCCCTGCAATTTTCCCGGTTTTTGCCTTTATAAGAACCTTTTTCTGACAATAACTAACACAACAAAAAAAGAATTATCCAAATCGGTTCAGTCGCTCCGAAGTAACGTAAACTTTGCACCGTTTGGTGCAAACTTTCAAAAATATCTTTATCAATCAAATTAGTGTATTGTCATCGGTCCTCAATAAATCTACAAAGTTTGAACGAAATTAGGCTGTTTAAAGTGGGTCAAAATCGCGCCAAAAGCAGTCGGTTACAAACATACAAACATACAGGTGAAGCTAATAAAAAGCGTGTAAAAACTAACGCTTTCAGATGCGATTCACGATTGTTGAGAAGGTAATCTAATCTATTTATTTATTTAACACTTTATTGCACACAAAAAAAACAAAAATACACAAAATACACGAGAAGGTAAAAATGCACAAAAGGAATGCACTATATATTCCTGTACAGGTTTTCAATTTCAAAAAGTAATGTTAGTCCGGGCTCCTTTGCAGAATAGACCATCTGTCTTCTTGCCAGGCAGCTCGTAAAAGGCGAGCATAGGCTTACCATCACTAACACCGTGCCATCCTACTAGTTAGTAGAGTTTCGCAACGACTCGTCCGGATTGGTACCACCGCCTTACCTGTTCCTGACACCATAACGTCCAATGGTTGCTGTTGACGTGTTCCGGTTCGGAGGGTAAGTTAGCCGGTAAACTTGCTTGTGCTCGAGGTCTAACATCCTGGTCTCAGGTTGGCAGGCACTATTACCACCTTGGTGTCTCCAGGCGGCGTGAAGTTCTTACCATTAGGAAATCCCTCTGCTTGTTTGCCTTCCATTATCATAAAAAAAATTGTAATCTGTCCGTTTCCGTAAAATGCAATGAAACATTCTTCAACCCCGAATAGGGTGGCATCTTACACCAAAGCAAAACCCTCTGCAACAGACAAGAGCTGTTTGTTTAGAAAAACTTTTAATCTCTTCTTTACTCTGAGTTATCATTACTAAATCTGAATTTATTTTATAGAAGAGGAGGCAAACGAGCAAGTGGGTCACCTGATGGAAAGTAATCACCTCCGCCAACGGACATCCGCAACACCAGGAGTATCATTTCCTGGTGTTACGGATGCGTTGCTGACCTTTAAGGAATGAGTACGCTCTTTTCTTGAACGTTCCTAAGTCATAATCGTTTGGGAAAACCGCCCTCAATAACTAATTCTACAAAGGTGTTATACGGGATAAAAAATGTCTTCGGAATCGCACAGTTGTAGATCGCCACGCATCAAGATGATGGGCTCATGCCCCCAGATACCTTAAGCTCTGACGCGATGTCCAAAGGCAGAAATCGGTTTTTCAGATCCTCAATTTTGTCAAAGCTTTTTGAGAGAAGTAAAATATATATGTATCCTTATCAAAACCTAGCTTTGAATATGTTGTAAATTCTTTGTACCGTATAAATCCGTAAACAATTTAAAAGAATTGGTTAAATAAAATTACAGGTTATTGAAGAAAACCCTGACCCTGAATCGACACTACTCTGGTATCTACGTAAGAAGCTCCATTTGACCGGCACCAAATATGGGTGCGGAGAAGGTGGATGCGGAGCCTGTACCGTTATGCTGTCCCAGTGTTTAAAAGATAATGAAATCAAGTATCCTTTACTCAATTAATTAATTAATTGGAAAGTGCTTAAGCGTTTAACATATGTGGCATTTCTATAGAAACAGATCCAAGATCAGATATCTTGGTAACTTCTGAACAGATCTGTGAATATAATTTCTCTTTTGGGTAGTTGTTCAATTTTAGACCATATTCATTGAAAGAACGAAAAAATAATTAGAATATTGCAATAGGCATGAAAGAATTAACACGAAAAATTAAAGTAGTTGTTTATTTATTTTAATCCTCTAATGTACTTAAAGAAATGTACAAAGGCGAACTTTCTATGCATGCAGTATGCATTATCTCCCAGTTCACCCTGAGTTTAAAAACAAAAACAAATAGGGTGGTGCACAAAACTTTACAAGAAGACAAGGAACGAACACATTTCTACAACAATACAAATTGATTACAAATAATTAAACACATACATTACATATAATAAAAGATCCTAAATTTAATAACGAATCTAAAATTAATATATCTAAGATAAATGTTTATATATTTACCACATACCCAGATATTAAAACTACATAAATACAAGAAAGATTACACGTGTTATAGCAAATAAATATATATGTAATACAAATAAACTAAAGATATAGTAATGTATATTTAAACATGCAAATATTATAGATAAATTAAGTAAACATAAAATTAAAATACAAATACATAAAGAGCATTCCATAGCTGAATTACAGTAATGGTAGAAGATTCTGAGTGAGATGTAGTGTAAGGGCCATAACTTACCGAGACGCCATGGCGACGTGGCCAGCAACGTCGCTAACTAGTACGTATTGAGATGTATGACGGCTAACGCACTTAGCGTCAGAATCGCGACGCTTTAGCGACGCAGGAACGCCATGCCAACCATGCCTAGTCATTGCAACGTCGCTGGCCCCGTCGCAATGACGTCCCGGTGAACTATGGCTCTAATGGCCAGCAGTCATTAAAGTAGTCTGATTATGTGGTCATTGCAATCGGTCTTGCGATCATTATTATCATTAGAAATACAAAATGCGCTTTTGGTTAGGGAGGAGATGATAGATTATTAACTACGTTAAAACGGCAAAACAGAATATGAGCGTTCAAACGGGAGTGAATATTTAGCCACTTATGTTAAGATCGGTATTGTTAAATATGATTAAACTTACGTAACCCAAAGATATTACGAAAACACAAGTTATGTAATCGATCTAGTTTGTTTTGCAGCTCCTCAGTTATATATCAGATATCAACAAAAGTCAAGAGTTGAGAAAAATAGTAGTTTAAAAGACTAATTTTAGCTTGCAAAGGAGTTGAATTTTTTGGGACGTTTAAAAAAACATGAAGAACTAAGATTAAAAAAGAGTACTTGTCATGTTAAGACCAAGATTAATAATAACTAAAACTTGGTTTGGAGTTTTATTATTTGAAATTGAATTTACTTGAAAATTTAAAACTTATGGTGCAGAGGCACGTCGAATGGATAAATTTCGACTAATTGGTGCATGTAATATTTTCTATTACGCCTCTGTCACATTTTCTAAAAGAACTTATTATCAAGCCTATCGTCTCTTAGCTGACCTGATACTACTTAGAACTGGTGTGTTGCAATTCAGAATTAATTCTCATAATATTAATCTTGTGTCCATTATTAATACTCTGTTTGCAACGTTTAAAATCTATAGTTTTATTAGTAACTGTGAAACTAACAACCTGAACTAGTCTCTTAGACATATAGCTGTTAACGCCTGTTTGACACCATTATGTGCAGTACATGGGTTAGCAGTTACAACTGTCGAGGGGATTGGCTCCACAGAAGAACGACTTCATGCTGTCCAGGAGAGAATAGCCAAATCACATGGATCACAGTGCGGATTTTGCACACCAGGCATTGTTATGTCGATGTATGCCTTACTGAGAAATAAAATTAAAATAGACTACAACAACATTGAGTATGCATTACAGGGGAACCTTTGTCGCTGTACTGGTTATAGGCCCATAATAGAGGCTTTTAAAACATTCATTGAACCCTGGGAAAACAATTTTACTTTGAGTAAAGAGAATGGAGTCTGCATAATGGGTAAGAAGTGTTGTCGTTTAAATAGTAACACTGAACCTCTTGTTGATAAATCAAAATTTAAACCTTATTGTAAATCACAAGAACCTATTTTCCCTCCAGAACTAAAGTTGAAAAAAGAATATGGCAATACTCTTCTTTATTATAAAGGTAGTGATGTAATATGGATACGGCCAACAAAATTAGAAGAATTATTGCGGATAAAAGATAGCTTTCCAAATGGTAAGATTGTTGTAGGTAATACTGAAATAGGAGTGGAGGTTAAGAACAAAAGAAAAAAATATCCATTGTTATTATGTCCTGTAATAATAAGTGAATTGAATATTATTAGAAAAACTGATTTTGGCATTGACATAGGAGCTGCTGTATCATTATCAGACTTAAACAATTTATTACAGAAGATGATATCAGTAGAAGATGATAAAATGCAAATCTTAGAAGCAATAAAAAGTATGCTTCATTGGTTTGCTGGAAGCCAAGTTCGAAATGTTGCATCACTCGTAGGCAATATTGTAACAGCCAGCCCTGTTTCTGATTTAAATCCTATACTTATGGCATGTTCTGCTATCATAAACGTATCTAGTGTTAAAGCTGGTTCAAAGAAGATTGTGATAGACAATAATTTTTTTACTGACTACAGAAAAGTAGCGATTGCAGATGATGAGGTTGTTCTCTCAGTCGAAATTCCATTTACAGAAGAAATGCAATTTTTTAAAGCCTATAAACAATCAAGAAGAAGAGATGATGATATTACAATAGTAACTGCCGCTTTTAATTTAAAATTAATTAAAAATAGCAATAAAGTTGCGGAACTGAAAATATGCTATGGGGGAGTAGGCCCGATGACTATTTGTGCTGTGCAGACATCTAATGCATTAAAAAGTTTGCATTGGAATGAAGAATTACTAAAAACAGCTTTTGAAAATCTAAAGAATGAATTAAAATTAGACGACGCTTCCCCTGGCGGGATGGCTTTGTATCGGAAATCCCTGAGTTTGAGCTTGTTTTTTAGATTTTATTTATATGTATCACACAAACTAAGTCTCAATGGAACCCATGATAGTACTAAAGAGCTATCTGGCGCTTACGAAATCCCAGTTGCACAACCTCTGAGCACACAGTGTTTTGAAATTAAACAAAACAATAGAAGTGCGTTTGATAGCGTAGGTAATCCTATAGTGCATGCGTCCGCTTTAAAGCAAGCTACTGGTGAAGCAATTTACTGTGATGACTTACCAGTAACGGAAGGAGAATTGTTTTTGTGTTTAGTCATTAGTACAGAAAGTCATGCAAAAATAATATCTATTGATCCAAGTGAAGCCTTGGCTCTACCAAATGTTGTTGCTTTTTTTTCCGCTGCTGATCTATGTCAGAAACGTAACAAGGTTGGGCGAGTTTTTGAAGATGAAGAGGTGTTTGCAAGAGATATTGTGACAAGCCGTGCCTGTGTCATTGGAGCTGTGGTAGCGAAATCAGAAAAAGTTGCAAGACAAGCTAAGCATTTAATTAACATAAAATATGAAAAACTGCGACCCGTTATAGTCACTATTGAAGATGCAATAGCCAATGAATCCTTTTATCCAGGATACCCACACAACATAAAAAAAGGAAATCCAGAAGAAGCTTTATTACAGTCACCGTATGTAATAGAGGGGCATAGTAGAAATGGAGCGCAAGAACATTTTTATTTAGAGACAATCTCAGCGTTTGCTACACGCAAGGAGGACGAATTAGAAATAATTTGCACAACTCGAAGTCCTGCAGAATTGGCGGTAAACTATATTTTAAGACGATTTCATTTTCTTTGTTCGTATGTATGTAAGGCAATCTTAGAATGTTTTTCCGACCCTGTTTAAAATGTCAGATTAAATTGAAACTTCAAAGAATTAATAAGGGCCGAAGATAACATTATAATTTAGAAAAATCTAGATTATTAATCAAATTTAATTTCTTCTTTCTCTTCTTTTTACTCAAGCTTTAAAAAAAGTTTTAGTAAGAGTTTAAGTTAAAGATATAGTGTTGGCGCAAGTAAATTAAATTGTATATCTTGGTTGTGCTTTTAGCAGGGATGGAAGATACACCGCAGATGTGAAAAGGAAAGTGCGTTCAGGGAATAGTGTCAATGCAGTGCTGGGTAAGCTATTTCGAAGCGGTCCCAACGTTATTGTATGGAACCGAGAGTTGGGTATGTCAGAAAAATCATGAAAGTAGGATAAATGCGGTCGAAATTAGAGCGCTATGGAAAATGTGTGGTAAAATGCTCGCTGACCGCATTCGTAACAGTGAGGACCGAGAAAGAGTAGGATTGAAAGGAAGTGCTGGTGTTAAAATGCGAAAGGGCATGCTCCGCTGGCATTGATTATTACTAGTATTTACAAAACAAGATGTCCTTGTGCAGAAATCATAGTATGCATATTATGGTTTTGAATATCGTCTCAAATTTTTGAAAATTTGCTTTAAACGCAGTGTTCATAGGTCGTTTTAATGCAGATTTATTTTTGTGTAATAAAATTTATTAATTTCAGAAAGAGGTTTCTTACGTGTTGGGCATACCAAATCATAAAATTGTTGTGAAAGTAAAAAGAGTTGGTGGATCTTTTGGTGGTAAGGGATCCAGAATGACTACTTTAGTGTTACCTGTTGCCATAGCTGCTTACAAATTAAAAAAACCAATAAGAGCTGTTTTAGACAGGGATGAAGATATGCAAATCTCTGGATTTAAACATCCCTTTCTTATAAAGTACAAGACTGGATTTGATGAAGATGGTAGAATCAAAAGTAACGTTTACGATATTTATGCGAATGCTGGTTGTTCTATGGATGTTTCCTGTTCGGTACGTCATTTTGGGAACATTTAATTTAGCTTGTCAACTCAGTTATAAAGCAGATATACTTAACCGACTGAGATGACTCCTAGCATATACATAAGTTTATTAACAATAAAATGTTACAGTGTAATGGAACTGATTTTATGATGCAGGCGAAGTGGTCGTAAGAGCTTCTTGAATTCTTAGTATCTGGTAGTCTTTGAGCTTATTTGATATGTCTAGAATAGTACTTCGCAAGTCTACATTATTCTATTTGTTACAATTAAAGGCTTGTAACAAAAATGTGTATGTTTCCATGAGTGTATACTATACACGGTTGTATTCGGTAGCATCTTCGTAAACTATTTGTATAACATATAGAATTTGAACAGCGCTTCTAATGGTAACTAAACGAACAAATTTTAGATCTAAATCAAATTTAAATTCTAGTTACGGAATTTTTAGCAATAGGTTTAGCAATCTATTTCTATAAGTTAAGGAATACGAAGCGCCACTTCAACATCCCACTGTTCTTCTTGCATATTAAGGTGATAGTGGCGTTGGGCTACTGTGCTAAATAATTGTAGTCTTATTACAATTAGTGTTGTCTAGAAAGCGCTTGAGTGTCAAAGGTTTTTTTCATCTTTTAATTTGTTAACGCAGTTATGTAAACTGTAATGATTTTTGGCGATGGGATGTGAGGAAATCATTGCTTTCTAACGGATTGCTCTATAATGGAAGTTATTGCCCGCGGATTCGACTATTTTTTTAACATTATTTAGCTGTCCATCGGATCAGCATATTTCATCACCCATTCAAATACTTGCACAAACTTTTGCAGATAAAACATCAATGGGATATTTTTATCATTATTTACGCCAGCTGTCTCATAAGCATTCTTATAGATACTGCCTTGTTGCAACTCGTTTGTGGAAGTCTCTTTGTATATTGTATTAACATTAACTTCTATTAACAGTGGAAGTATTCTATTTTTACAATGTTTATAACACAAAATTTTGTAAAAGTGACAATTAGCTATCTATAGTTCCTATATTTATTAGTATGCAAAGGAAAACATGAACGAGCAGGTCATAAGTAGGTACGATAGTAAGCGTATAGCAATTGTTTTTATACAATTATAATTATACCCTTTTTGTTTAAGATGCTATCAATGGCACTTACACATGTTGATAATTGTTATTTTATGCCAAACGTACAAGTAAATGGATATTTATGCAAAACTAATCTACCATCAAATACAGCATTCAGAGGTTTTGGGGCACCACAGTCAATGCTGGCAGCTGAATCCATTATAAGAGATATAGCTGCGAAACTTAATAAATCTTGTGAAGATATTATAAAATTAAACCTTTATCAAGAAGGAGACCTAACCCATTACAATCAAACGCTTACCTATTGCACATTAGCCAGATGTTGGAATGAGTGCCTTGAAAATTCCAACTACTGCAAAAGAAAGAAATCAGTCGATGAATTTAATTTGTAAGTAAATGTAAAAACATCAATAACAGCCCGTATACGTTTACTATTAAGGATAAAATCTGCTTGTTATTAACATTTTTTTCGCTTAAAATTATTCGAGGAAATTAAACTAAATACTTATTTATCCTTAGAAACTACGACTACATTTCTTAGTGTTCGTAACAATTTCACACTCAATTCTTTAGCAAGATGTCAAATTTTACTAATTTTACCTGATTTATATTCGTAAAATATTTGTTTTTAGTGCAAATAGATGGATTAAGAAAGGATTAAGTATAGTGCCCACAAAATACGGAATATCTTTACGAAACAACACTCTAATGCAAGCAGGAGCTCTGCTATTGGTATATACTGATGGTTCTGTATTATTATCCATAGGAGGAATTGAAATGGGCCAAGGATTATTCACGAAAATGATCCAAATTGCATCTAAATGTTTGGATATTGATGTGTCTAAAATTTTTATTAGTGAAATGGCTACAGATAAAGTACCAAACAGTACATCAACCGGTGCGAGCCTAAGCTCTGATATGTATGGTATGGCTGTTATAGATGCATGTAATAAAATAAATAAGCGGTTGGAACCGTACAAAGGTACGCCAGACAGTAAATGGGAAGATTGGATTTCCGCAGCATATATAGATAGAGTTTGTTTGTTAGCGACAGGATTTTATTCAATGCCCAAAATAGAATATGATCCAAAAACAAATTCAGGAAAGCTGTTCGAATATTTCACATATGGAGTGGCATGCTCAGAAGTCGTTATTGATTGCTTAACTGGTGATCATCAAGTGTTAAGGACAGATATAGTGATGGATATTGGGGAAAGTATTAATCCAGCTATAGACATTGGACAGATCGAAGGTGCTTTCATGCAAGGATATGGTTTTTATACAATTGAGGAAATGTTGTTTTCGCCAAGCGGTGAAGTTCTTACAAAAGGCCCAGGTACATACAAAATACCTGGATTTTCAGATATTCCGAAAGAATTCAATGTGTCGTTATTAAAAGGAGCTCCAAATCCACATGCGGTATATTCATCAAAGGTAATAATATTTCTTGGTTTTGTAGTAATAATTAAGTTGGATCAGCAGTTTGTTAGGAAAAGTTTGGTAAGATTAATGTATTAGCATTTCACTTGATCTAAAGTTATGCAAATTTTTGTGCTACATCAAAAAGAAAACTTAAGTTAAAAAGAATTTGGTCAGGCGACGGATCGTATAAGTGGTTAAACAAAAAAAAACAAAATGCTAATCCTTTTTTTAAACTGCCTGGAAGACAGATAGTTGAGTAAGACTACTCGTCGGTGAATTAACATGCAATGTTAAAATTAAAGTATGTCGGATTAATACATACAGCTTATTGGTCAAAAGATATATACCTATCGCTATCGATCATAGAGAATGCTGGAATTTTAATATCACAATCGCATTTGTCTTATTATGGGTTATGAGTGACATAGACAGGGTACATAAGAAGAGTTATTAGGTTGAATGACTTATCAGAGACATATAGCTAGAATTTTTTTTATTTTCAGGCAGTCGGTGAACCTCCACTATTCTTGGCTGCATCAGTTTTCTTTGCCATTAAAGAAGCAATAAAATCAGCACGGATAGATGCTGGGGCTTCCACCGAATTCTGTTTGGAGGTGCCAGCGACTTGTGAACGAATTCGCATGGGATGCGTTGATTCTATTACCGAATTGGTAACATTTTATTACATTTAACAGGTTTTGTTTATCTTTGTTTATGAAAACCTTTGTTCTGCTTTTTGTGTTTAAAAGCACCGATGAAGGAATTCGAAGAGTCAGAATTTTGAGAAAATATTCGCTTGTAGACTTCGAGTTTTATGTCACTAGAGTGAGTGTGTGTAGTGACAGTACTGATATCATGGCGTCAACAATAGGGAAGGCGGTGGCACCAATTTGAACATTATTTAGCACAATATTCATAACGTATATTGTTTTGTTAATCAGGTAAAGGCAACAACCAAGACTGTGGAGACGCCTTGGAGTGTTACTCCTTAAAGAACACCAAAATTGTGAAACATTATTGAACTGGCCTGGCTTAGATCGAATGATATAGATTATATTAGAAGTAAAGTTCAAACTTTCACTAAGGATATAAAAAGAAAGGAAATCGTCACAAATGTTAGAAATTTCTAAATGAAGCAAAATCTTCGCAATTCAAAAAAGAAAACGTCGGGGAAATATATTGTAAAGCGTGCTTCGCTTTTCTTTTCTTGACTTAGAAGAAGTAGAAAAAAGAAAAGAAAGGGTGCGGTGCGGGGATACATCCTCAATTAGCGTCGATTTCTCGCGGTTTAATATTAAATTTTGCGATAACTTTACAATATTCAGTGACATTATTTTGTGGAACGAGCTTGGTAACGTATTGTCCGTGAAATGCTTAAAAGTAGCTTATGTATTCAATTTGATAAAGGTTAATACTGTATCCGTTTATAGAATTTTACATCAACCATTTGATAAAAATTTAAATGAGTTTAAAATGTTGAATAAAATTGACATAATTTTACTCATTTCCACAAAACCTTACCTATATATGCATTTTAAAATTATGTAGGATTTTTTCCATCTATTGCTGAAAACTATTAAAGAACCTGTAAAACAAGATTTGAGTATATCCAATATTACTATCAATCCAAAACCAATAGACGTCGCCAAAGGACTTTGTCTATAACATAAATATCGTGCAGTGGCGAGCGTGGTATTCTAAGATTCTCTGCAATGTATACATTTTTTTTCTTATGTTCTGTAGCAAATGAGCAAGAAAACAAAATCATAATGTAATTTTAAGTTTCTCTATAATTACTGCGGTGTACATTAAAGTATCAATAATGATAATACATATAATATTTTATTGTTTTGGAAAAATAACAATGGTTGCCTGATTAACAGCTAATGGTCGTACTTGTATCTTGTCTTAGATAGGTTATTGAAATTGACAGTTAAAAACCGCTGTTTTGTAAGTACAGAAAACGATTATAAAAAAGTTTAAAACGTTTATTTAATTTAATTGGCAATTTGGATATTTATTTTTGTTCTCCTTACCAACCAATTGTTAATATGTTTGAGCGCTATTTTCTGGGTCATTTTTCATGAACTGAAAGTAACAAGTATCTTATGAGAAATATAAAATGAAATGTGTACGAGACATGTTTCATTTTATATTACTCATAAAATACAATTACAACACGCTTTATTTTGTTTCATGCGTGCTATTTTAACAGATTCAAAAAAGTATTAGCGTTTTCTTTGGACTACAATTTTTTGTATCTTTGTTATACGATTAGTCTGACGATAATCAATGGATTTTGGTGTGTTTTGTAGTAAGGCAGCCGGTTGGTTATAATTATGATATAGTCACGTATTTTTAACAAGATTCACCAAGTGGTTTTTGCGTTACACTGTTTAGAGGGAGCTCGGGCTATACATACGTTAAGAGAAAAAGTAAATAAAACAACGATTTGCTAATGAACTGAACTCTTTATACTTTTGAATTGGTACTATGATTAATCATCTTTCGAGTCAAGTAATTAAAACTCAAAAACTTAAGCAACCTATAAAATTTTTGCGATTTAATCAAAACTATTAATTATTCGTATTCCCCGGAGGCGTCGGACAAAATGAATACGTGGCTAGGGCAAAAAGAGTAAGTAAGTAAGTTAAAGTAGTCGCATTGATCATAGAAGTAGTTGCCAACTACTTCATTAGAAGTGCAATTTCAATGCGCTTGTCAAACTATGCAAGCTTTGGCAATGACTATACTGAATCCAGTCTTCCGCTAGTGGCTCAGCGTGCTTTTCAGCGCAGACTAAACACTATTAATCTGTTTTCGGTTTTTTTTTGCTGTTTGTTGAAGGTTTTTTTTTTTGCTTTTGCTAGGACCTGCTAAATTCATCTTTATATTCTTTATTTTGGCCTTTTCAAATTTTACCGCTTGCTAAGCTTTGACAGCAGCGGCCGTCAATACCTTGGATTTCTATCTCTTGTGTTTGCGGTCTGTCTTGGGTGAAGCTAAAGTCGGTATGGGTCTAATTTGCAATGATATAAGGCTGCTAATTTTTTTAGGACTTTCTCCCTCTGAATTAGATGAACTTTCTTGTTTATGTAACAAAATTGAACGAGGCAGAGGTGAAATGGACCTTGCAGGTCATGTAACGTACCTATGGACATTTTGACTGCCTTATATTTGAAACGACGTATCTTTGTTCATACCCAAAATATACAAACAGTTGAAATCTTATACTGTAGGAAATACGGTCTAATATTGCTGGTTTTTTATTATGTCATCAGTATTGCCTTTTTTTATGTTATTACATTAGTTTTAAATATGGTGTTTTGTCCTTAGGTACGTTACCTATTTGTACCTTTGGACAGCATTACATGTACCTTGGGACGAAATGAAAGACAGTTATTTCTGTGTAATCTATCTTTTCTTTCAATCTAAAAGATCTTGAGAAGTCTTAAATATTGTTAAAAAATATAAAATGTAAATGAAAGTATCAAAAATTTCCTCCTCTAGTTATACAACAAAACCTCATATGTAGTTATTAGTCTTAGTTAATAACAGGAATATTTTAATTAAATTAGAATTAAAAATTAGATAGGTATTTAGATCCCAAGATATTTATTTGGATGATTTAACAATTTCGAACAATTCTTTATTCGTTCAAATATGCTTCATCAGCAGATTCATAATCACTGTTATCATCCACTTTAAAAGATTCTGCACTCATAAACAACTCAGAATCTTCAAGATCTGGAATGTTTTTTTGAAGTTCTTAGAAGTCTAGCACGCGCTAGGCTAGTTGCTTCTGGTTTCCGTAATGATGATTCAGGGTACTTTCTGCCACATTTGCCAGTCTTCTTCCAACAGCAAATTTCTACTCTAAATTACAAGTTTGCTTTGCTGAAAGTTGATAGTTCATTTTGGCTGCTTTACTCATATATTCCAATAACATCTTCTCTTTCTTCCTCTTCAGAAAACACCTTTTTTAACACATAATTTGAGGTACTTATTGGTTCTCTAGTAGAATGGTTTTCAATAGAATTGGCTGGCATTATCTGTGTATATTGAACTTTGTAAGATCCGAATTCTCTTGCTACTGTGTGCACTCCCCCCCCATTTTTTAGCAGAGTGTAATTCTAGTTGTTATCGTTCTGGGCTACTCCTTTTCTTTTCTCACCAGTTTTACTCCTTAGCAGTGCAGGTAAAAAAGGAACGTCATCAAGTAGTATCCATAGTTACAAACACTGTTTGAACCTCGGGACGTGTCCCAAGGTACAGACATAATCGTGTCCAAAGGTACAACCAAAGCAATATATATAAAAAAACGAATTATGTTGATTTGTAGGTTAGAATGTGGCATTGTTAGTTATGGAATTATAGGTGCAACTAGCTAAAGATATGTAAATTCATTTACTGTGAGAAATATGTGCATTAATGTCGCATATAAAACTATAAACAAAACATCAAAATACTTACTTTTGTACACAAAAAACTTTAAAACAACTAAACATTTCAACCGGTGCCGATACAAACACACCATTCACTGGTGTTTCGAATTAGGAAAAATACTATCCATTTGGTAGAATTTCGTAATTTTAATGTTGTCAGTTTTTAAAATATTATCTATGTCCAAAGTTACAAGCGTCCCTAGGTACGTTGCATGACCCTATCTAATTCTGATATAGTAATTGTCTATCTAAAGTGATTGCCTTTGCATTCGACATTAGCATCTGGAGGGTTATCCTAAGCACAGTCAGTCACACAAGACGATGCGTCATCACAAGAACTGATGGCCAACGATAGGGCGTCTTATTCAGTACTATCAATTGTAGCAAACTTTGAGTATGTCAAAGAATGGTCATTTTTAGCACAAGATCTGACATGTAGAGGACGATCTCTCTTGGTTAAAGGAACAAAATTTTCTTCTTCAAAAACAAACATCTAACAACAAACGTTCTAGTAGTATTACATCAACATATAAAAATAGTTAATTGCCCGCATTCTTCACTGCATATTATTGCGACTTGTTTTTTGCATTTAACTGACAAAACTTTGTATGGTTCAGAAGGCTCTGTATTATAGTCTCGTCCATATTATATACTGTAGTTTCTTTAAAATTACCTTTAATAATTCCCAATCCCAATAATTTTCATAAAATAACTCCTTCTGTGGCCTGTTGAAACCTTTTGCTCTTTTTTAATATTTTATTTAATCAGGCGCTACCGTGCGGAAATCCACTGCTCTTGTTAAAGATGTTCAAAATTTTGGTTTTGACGCTCGCAATACAATTTCTGGGTGTCGACGCTTAAGGCAAAAAAAACCTGTCATTAGCCTTATCTTTTTGAAATTGATTTACAATATCATATTTGGTTGCATAATCATACACTAGTTCTAAAGGCCCAATATCTTCGACTTATTCTCGGACTTCACATATCTTTGTGAAGTTGTAAACGGAATTCTAATTTTCTTTTGCACATGAATTTATAGATCGACCACCATCTTTGTGGTCAGTGCCCGTTCTAGTGATTCTTCTGATCATGCTGCTCGGTTACTTCACCGTTCATAATTAAATACCTTCTAAAACAAAAAAAATGCATTGGAACTATAAATTAAATTTCAACAAGTAATTGAAATCATCGTTATCAAAGACTACAATACTCTAGTCGTTATGTTGGTATCAACTACATTCACATGCAGATTCGAATAACAATGAAAATTAAAGAAATATAAGCAAATTACACAATTAGCTAACTTAACAAGATCTGATAATTACCAAATAAAATAAAAAATCTTTTGCATTTCAAAAATCGTCAAAACTTTTTACTGTGGACCAACTGAATAGCAAGACTTGGTTTTTCTCACAAGTTATGTTTGTAAAGGCATTTTATTTCTTTAGGTAAAATATTTTACTACATTTTTCAAGCTTTTGCTGTGTTTATATACTACTCAACACTAATTATAAATCTTTAATCTCACTTGATATATTGTTTTCAGAATTGAGTTACTTACGTATAAAATTAAACGGTAACAAATAGGATTCCTTTTGCCCATTTATGGAAATCGTCACGCCAATTTCTCCCAAAAGGCTAGGCAGATGCACAACGGGGTACCCATTGTACATTCTGTACCCGGGGTACACACAAAGGCGAAGACACTAAGTCCCACAATATTATAGGTGACAATTCTATCGCCAACTGGACACATAGCCAGTACCAAGCAATGTTGTCCTTAGAAAATTTGAAAAACATATTTTCTTATCGTCGCCTGACCCGTGATTCGAACCCGGGACCTTATGATGTCATTTCCGCTATACCGCAAGACCACAGAGACGGCAAAGGAAGCAAATTTGGTACAAGTCGAGAAATATGAACAAATGAATTTGGTACACTGTGTAGTAGGTTGGTAATCATACAGCATACCACATTAAGACCTCAATAAAACTGCTCACGTATAGTATTATGTTTGTACAGTCTTTATGTTTGTGAGAAAGCTGGTAAATAGGGAAAATAGCCCAAGATGATTTATAGGCATACAAACATAGACATACATAAGATGTGTGAGCCAATATATTCATGGCCAGGAATGACGACAAGGGGTCCTTTGAGATGAAATGTTTATTATTAAGTATAACTATATGATGATATGTTTAGTATTATTTAAGTTTTTTCTTCTCTAAGTTCTCTTTCTCTACGTTAAGTACTTGGGACTTCAGGAAATACCCTATGAATTTTATTTGTTACTGAAAACAACTTTATGATGTAAACCTTATGGTAGAAAGGCTAAATTTTTATCACCGCTTCCAATCCTACTAGTCAGGAAAAGAAACAGCAAATTAACACTCAACACTTTGGACTACTACATTGCAAGGCGGTGGCAAAACGACAAGATCAGCACATCGGAGTGCCGGAGAGAGAGTTTCACTGGTGGGCAGTTAAATTTGTTAAACGTAGCTAAGTCTGGGTTTAATTAATGAAAAATACACCATAAAAATGAATTTCTAGACAAGTGTTAAATAAGGTTTTTTAAAAAACTGCACATAATATCCGACAAGTAAAGGTAATTTAAAGTAATATATTTGTTTTAATTATTATCTCATTTTTAATAATTACTATGTGAGATAGTTATATAATAAAAATCATGATTAAAACAATATAGTCCAGAATTTTCTTGGTCTGTTCCCCTCTATACAGAATCCTGGCTACGCCCTTGCAACTAATAAATTAATTAAATAAAATAAATATTCCTGGATTCAAATAGTGTAACTTGTACACTAATTGAATTTAACCCCAAAGTAAACAAATTATATGCTTGTGTTATGGTTTCTAGTCAACGATTCTAATACACATAAATACTTAAATAGATAAAAAGTATTTTCACGCCCATATATCCGAATGGGTAGGCAGAGGCACAACCAGGGCACCCATGTCTAACAAAAAACGCAAAGTCCCACAATGTTTTAGGTGGCAAGTCTATCGCCAACCGGACACATATATCCAATCTCGGGCAACGTTATTTTTATTAGAAAATTGAAAATATACATTTTCTAATTTTTTTTTGCATTCAACCCGGGACCTCAAATCAAACCCGACGCCGGAACGCTAGACCACAGAGGCACGTAAATGAAATAGATACAAGAATAAATTTAATAAACACCCAAATCCGGAATTGCAGACATCTAAATGTTCATAACACAAATGTGTGCCTCTATCGGGAATCGAACCCGAGCCTCGTGGTTGGTCAGTGTAGTTAAGCGTGTACGCTAGCCACTCGACCAATGAGGCGGTTAATGTTTGGATGATAATGAAAATAGTGTCCATGTCTTGACAGAGGCAGACTCGTGCCTTTAAATGGCAGAGTTTACTTGCTAAAAGCATAATTAAACAGTACTTAGATGGTAGATGAATTGTTGTAGCAATACAATGCAATAAAATACTAAACAAGTCCATGTAAAGCAGGGTTTCTTAAAGTGGGGTCCATGGACCCCTAGGGGGTCCGTAGCACGTGTACCAGGGGTACGCAGTAGGTCAGTTAAATAATAGTCACAAAACATTGAGTGAAGCTTACCCTCTTCTTGTCAAGCGAGCTTTGTCCGTTCTGATACCATAATATGTTACAACGTATTTTTGTGAGGCCGGGTTCTCGGTTTTAGTGTCATCAAAAACAAGAAGTCGAAATTGCTTGAACGTCGCCGATGACATGCGCCTTGCTTTGTCGAAGACAACCCCACAATTTAACGTTCTTATCGAAGCCAAACAGCAACAGCCTTCTCATTAGTTTTAGAAAAAAGAATAGTGCCATTATTACTACCAACTAATAAAAGTGAATTTATAAATGGGCTTGTTTTCTTTACTTAAGATTAAGATATTCTTTGATAGGGGTCCGTGGAATTCTTTATATTGTGAAAGTGGTTCGTGACTGCAAAAAGGTTAAGAAACCCTGATGTATAGGGTTGCTAGAACAAAATATTAAGATTCCGGAAAATAATAAATAATATGCGAGTATAACATATACGTGAAACAAAAACTGTCAACCCCTTTTAAAAAAAATTGCTAGGACGGAGGAGTATGAAATTTGGCATACTTTAAGTTTATGTCTAGGAGAAGTACAGATTGCTAATATTTTTAATAATAATGCTAATAAAGTGCAATAAATAAAAAAATAAAACGTTACACATACTGCCATGCATTATGACACATGCAAACAAATATATGGATGATAACGATAAAAGATCACATATGGCGCACAAATTATATTCATAAAAAAAGTATCTTCACGCCCATATCCCCGAAGAAGTAGGCAGAGGAACAACCAAGGCACCCACGACTAGCCGAAGACACTAAGTCCCACAATGTGATAGGTGGCAAGCCTATCGCCAACCGGGCACATTTCCAATCAATTTTTTTTTATTAGAAAATTGGAAAAATCCAATTTTCTTTTTGTTGGCCGGCCCGGGATTCGAACCCAGGACCTCATCCAGTCAAGTCCAACACCCGGACCGCTAGACCACAGAGGCGATATTCATAATGTTTGGAAACAAAGTACTTAGTTGTTTTTGATAAATGAATATGATGATTATCATGGGTGCCGCCAGGATTATTTTCAGGGACGTGCATCTCCGTCTATACATATTTTTTTATAAAAGAAGAGGCCAAATGGGTCCCCTGGTCGAAAGTGATCACCAATGCCCACGGACATCCGCAACATCAGGAGTATCACAGATGCGTTGCCGACCTTTAAGGAATTAGTACGCTCTTTTCTTGAAGGTTCCTAAGTCATATTCATTTGGGAATACCGGCCGCGGTTTCTGATCACACAAAGGTGTTGTGGGGGGTAGGAAATGTCTTCGGAATCGCACAGTTGTAGGTCGCCACGCATCAAGATGATGGGCATGATACTTTAAACTCTGAATCAGAATCAGAATCAGAATCAGAATATTCTTTATTCACATGAACCATACAAGTGGTATTTGTGCGCGTCGACATTTTTTTAAACTACCACTGGATCGGAATCGCGGCCTCACATTGAGAAGATCCGGCGAAAGAAACTCAGCGGGCTTGTCTTTTTTCAATAATAATATTTACAATATAATCTAGCTTAAAAATACAAATAACAATCTTATTTTAACTTAAATAAAAGGTACAACAAATTACATTACAAATTGCAGTGGGAGATTGAAATCTCTATCCCCAAGCATGTTCATCTTCCAAATAATCTGAG
>NJDD01000575.1:61162-72354 GCA_002245505.1 Calephelis nemesis
TGTATATTTATGTATTAAACTAACACACTGTAAAAGTAATATATAATATTTGCAGTTAAAAAAATATTTTTTTTCTTTATTACAATATTTATGGCAAGACTAGGTATAGATAAATAATGTATGAAAGTAATTGAAGGGTTGAGTTCGAGAATGGTTTAACCTGTTTTTTTATAAGAAATTATTTAGTGGTATCGTTAGATTCAGTAAGAAATAATCTATGTAATGCCCTTTTCAAAATTACAAGAATCGCATTATATCTCGAGATATTCAATCTTAAAACGGTTTAACTGACACAGATGTCAAGATCGCTAGTACCAAAAATTATAAATATTAATTAAACCTACATAAAATACCATAATTATCTCAGTTCTAATATAAAAATGGATAATATCGCCAAAAACTCTTTTAACTTTTAACAACCGCCGTATTTGTGGTGTTTTTAGCAGAATTGAAAATAATGCTCCCAATGTTTAAAATGTCATTTGCATCGAATCTCATATTTGTTAGTTAAGCCATTTTCGAACTCAACCCTTCAATTCCGATTACGATTTAGAAATGACGGACGGTTTAAAATTGCAATCCGAACAGAGACCTAATTTCCGGACTTGTCCTGAAAATTTCGGACGTTGTGTACTTACTACATCTATTACACAAAACACATTGTTCCATTCCAAAAATAATACAATGAAGTAATATTATCATGGCAATAATTACTTCATTACAATAAATTATTATCTTCAATATACGCTAATTGTCGGTCAATGAACTTACAAAAAATAAAGTATCTTAACAAGCTTTACACCGAAGAGGCAAAGGTACAATCAGGGACCCACGACAAGCCGAAAACACCAAGTCCCATTATGTGATAGATGGCAAACCTATCGCCAACCGGGCACATTTCCAACCCAAGACGACGTTGTTTTAACTAGCAAATTGAAAAATCATGTTTCCTTTTCATTGTACGGGGATCGAACCCGAGACCTCATGAAGTCAAGGCCAACACCGGACCGCTAGACTACAGATGCGACACGAATTTAATATTTTTAGTGAAACAAATGAATATTATTAAGCAACTAGATGTACCCCCGATTTCGATTGTGTACAGACAGTCGCCCTTTTGTTTTTACTTGCGGAAAATCTCCCCAGATACCTGCCGCTCTCGGGGAAGTGCAGCAGGTTATGTCGGAATTGAACCACTCAATGACCTTCACGCCGCCTGGCTAGGAGCGAGATGGGGTGGCGTTGGCATTGACCATCTCGCTCTGCTTTCCGGGCAAGTATGCTTCGGGAAGTACCTACACAAAATCTGTATATATTTAGGGACGCGTTAATAACTTAGGTTTCAATTTAAACTTTGACTTTTACCCCTAAAATTGCATTTCAATCTGCTCAGTAGATTTGGCGTAAATCAAAGTTGGGATATAGACAGACAAACATTCTAAAAATGATAAAAATGTGTCTTGCTGCTGTTTTTAGTCGCCCTTATGATAGGTATTTTTTTAAATATTTTCAATGTACAGAATTCATTAAGTATTCTACAGTCTTAAGTGTAGGTAGCGTAGTTTTACATAGGAGCATACTACCGAGACAAAAGTAAGTATTACATGTGTGATACGTAGACCTATATACATCTTTAATATAAAAATAAATCGCTAAATGTGTTGGTAAGTACATAACTTCAGAAAGGCTGAACCGATTTGGCTAATTCTTTATTATTGTATTAGTTATTATCAGAAGAAGGTTTTTATGAGGACAAAACCGGGAAAGTTGCAGGGAAAATAGGAAAAATAATACTTTATTATTTCCCATACTGAAAGGGTGAAACGAAGTTCGCTGGGATAGCAAGTATTATATAAAGCGACAGGTACCAACCGTTGATGTTGTACTACTAGCTGTACCCGCTACTTCGTTCGCGACTGTTTGCACTACACAATAACCTAATATAAAATAGCAAATCGACATAAATTTTTGGCTGTTGTAATACCAGTTTTCATTAATGTTATTAGCATGGTTGGAATATATTTTTTATTTGCCCCGTGTTGGTCCGGGCTCCTTTGTAGAAATGTTGCAGAATAGACCATCTGCCTTCCTGTGCTAGGCAGCTCGTAAAAGGCGAGCATAGGCTTGCCGTCACTAACACCGTGACATCTGACTAGGTGGTAGAGTTTCGCAGCAACTCACCCGGATTGGTACCACCGCCTTACTTATTCATGAGAAAATTTCATGAGAAAATATGCTAAGTATCATAAGATATTAGAAAAGGACAATGCAGCTTAAAATAAATTGAGTTTGAAATAACTAAATGAAAAAAAGTTCCAAAAACATTTTATACTAGAAAATTATTTGATAAAAAAAAACGCAAAAAAACAGTTACTGAAAAGTGAAAATAACTTACTTCGTAATATTTAAATACAATGTTGCTAGTTTTTGGCTTCACATTGTTGCCAACATTGAATTTTTGAGTTAATCAAAATAATTATAAAATACTAGCAGCCCGTCTCGGCTTCGCACAGGTGGGCGGACAAATTTCTACTTTTTCAGAGTAATACCGTAACCGGTGTTCATCAGCAATAGTGTCTGCTGCTAATAGTAAAAGATTTTTTCAAATCGGTCCAGTAGTTATGGAGCCTACAAACAAACAAACAATTGAATATTTGGAAGTGTGAGTACCTACCTTACATAACAATAATGACCGAAAAAATTCACTAAAATAATTTCATTTTTAAAAGAATAATATTTTTAGCCGTTATACGTTATACCAATATGATAGCATTACTTGTTTTCACTCGTATATGGTAATGATATAATTATCTACATAGTAAGTTAATAATATTTTCTATGTTTTCTGTATGAGTATTAGTAGGCATTACTACAGCTAACCGAAGACACTCGTCCCACAATGTGATAGGTGGTAAGCCTGTCGCCAACCGGACTCATATCCAATTCCGGGCAACGTTATTATTTTATTAGTAATGAAAGACACATTTCCTTATTTTTTTTTGGTGCCCGACCAGGGGATTGGACCCGGGATCTCAAGAAGTCAAGTACGGATATAGACCACAGACGCGATAAATCGCACAAATCTGGATTCTAATAAATAATTAGAAAATACAGGCATTGAATTATCATCATCATCATCTCATGAATCATGATAATTAATATTGAGCTTTTTACCAAATATCTACCCAAGGAAATTGTCTAAACTGGAAAGCATGGCACACAATAATATGTTCTTGCTTCTAAAAACAGTTTAATCAGTTTAGCTTTAAAATAGTTAAAAGGAAGATGCATGGGATATTGATAGAATATTGTGGTGTCTAGAAGAGAATGTATGAGTCAGGTGTTTTCGTTCTTCTTTATTGTAAAGAAGCACCTGGCTGTGATCGGTATTCTGTGGATTTGTTGATCTCGAGAAACCGTTTGATAGGGTTGTACGTGCTTGGGGACGTTTGGCGGATTGTGAGATAGACGCGTCCAAAACATGTGTGGGTGGACGGTTGATGTTAATATTGGCGCCAAATCACGGCTGTGTGTTTATGAGAACGCTTGTTTATTTGGCATTTGAGCAAATGCCTTCAGGGTTAACATCACTAAATTTGGGAATGGGTATGAGCAGTGCTGCCAACCCTTATTTTAGAAAATTAGTAGAATATGTGCCGAAAATCGGTAGAAGTTGGTAGTATCCAAGATTAAAAATAGGTAATTAAACCTTAATTTAATAGTTTTTTTTTTATTAAAAATACATAAATAATAATAATTTTAATTTATTTTTGTGTTTATACATATTCTTATTAAAAAGTTTTAAATGATCACTACTAGGCTGCCCATTATTCTTTGTAATAAACCTTTTAGTATGTAACAAACCCTGTAGAGTGTCTGTGCAAAGTTTATTTATATAATAGTCCTGAAAAAAGAAGTTATATTTACATTAATAAATAATAAAATTAAAATGAAAAAAAAAGTCTTAAGTAGATAAAATTAATAACTAAAACTTGCCTGAAAACAGAACTCCTATATGAGTAATAGATGGGACTGCATGTTTTTCAATTAAATGCTGAGGGTTCATAAATGCAAGAGATTTTAATCTTTGCTTCTCTTCAAAACAAAAACGTTGCTTTATTTGTATTAAACTTTCCATATAAAAGAGAATGCATTTTTCTTTAAACGTCAATAGTAAAATTAAATGTCAACAGTAAGTGTTTTTATTTTTTATTCGCCGTTTAGCTAAGACACAAAGCTATACCACCTCATCCTTCAGTAAGAAAAAAAATGTTTTCAATAATGGCGTTTACATTTACGTTTCATAAAATTGTGAAAATAAGAAAATAAAAAAACACTTTTGAAAATTTTGAAAAATAGGTAGATTTGAGGCTTAGGTTGGTAGACAGGTAGACTGAGGGCAAAGTTGGTAGATCTACCTAAAAGTTGGTAGATGTGGCAACACTGGGTATGAGTGACCAAGCCTGCTGTTGGTTATTGGATTATTCCAAAACTGCAGTAAGTTATAACTAGGTGGAAGAGTGTGCAAAGCTTTTCCATATTGGTATCACCGCCTGACTCATTCTTGCCGTCATAACTTCACTAATTAATAGAGCCATGGGATTACTACACACTAGTGTAGTATGTAAGGAAAATCGCCTTATTTTTATCTACGAGTATCTTAATACATATCTGTTTACGAATTGTCATTTCGCCTTAATTAAGTTCCTTAAATACGAGTACCAGTTCCAATATTAAAGCGGACGACGCGGACGATACTAGTCTTTCGATTAATGTAGAATATTTTGCTGTTTTGTAATGGATAAATTAGAAAACTTGCTCCCTGACCACAGAGAAACGAAGTTGGTGTTTTTTGTTAATGGAAAAAAGGCAAGTTCATAATTATCCTTGACCTCTAGTCTTAGTATAATTCAATTTTACTCTTAAAATGTCACAATCACAGTTTCTTGTGTTAGGCTTGCGTTTGTGTAAAAGCTGTCCTATCAGTATTTATATATATATTCATGATCAGCTGGCTTTTTTTACGTGAAGTTTTTTTTTAAGATCAGAGTCGCTCAGCGTGCTATGGAGAGAGCTATGCTCGGTGTTTCTCTGCGAGATATGATCCGTAATTCGGTGATCCGCAAGAGAACGAGAGTAACCGACATAGTTCAGAGAGTTAGCAAGCTGAAGTGGCAATGGGCAGGCCACATTGCTCGCAGAACCAACAACCGCTGGGGAAGAAAGGTTCTCGAGTGGCGGCCCCGCACCGGAGGACGTAGTGTTGGACGACCTCCCACCCGGTGGACTGATGATCTGGTCAAAGTCGCGGGGAGTCGCTGGTTACAAGCGGCTGTTGACCGTGACTTGTGGCGCTCTTTGGGGGAGGCCTATGTCCAGCTGTGGACGTCCTCAGGCTGATGATCATGATGATGGTGATGGGCGTTGATTTTTGGGAAAGGTAGCTTATGTTTGTCGTCAAAATTGATCAAGCAGTTTAGATGTGAGAGCTTAACAGAAGAAGAGCCAGGTTTTCGCATTTCTAAAATTACTCGTAGTATGCAAGTTTGCATATTATCTGAGTTTATTATTTTTTTTTGTAATTGTTTAAATTTGAAAAGCATTAGATAATTAATTATTCCCTCCCCTATTGATTTTGAAACAACATCGTAAACTCAGCTCAACTGAAGTGAAATGAGTTCTTATCCGTATCCGTATTCTCATATCACTTACCTATGGAGCAATAGCACGGAATAAGTAATAGTATTAAAGCAAGAGTATTTATTCCATAGTTATAAAAAACAAATAAATACCCCTAGACAAGTAACGTAAATTGAATCTAATCCTAAAGTAAGGTAATATTATCGTTGTGTTACTTCATGCTTGTAGTATTTTAAAGTAAAAGTAAAGTAGCTTCACGCCCATATCCCAGAAGTGGTAGGCAGATGCACAACAAGGGCACCCGAGACTAGCCGAAGACACTGTGATAGGTGGCAAGCCTATTGCCAACGGTGCACATATCCATCCAATCCCTAGCAACATTTTTTGTTAGAAAATTGGAAAATCCAAATTTTCTTTTTTCCGGAATCCGGGATTCGAACCCGGGACCTCATGCAGTCAAGTCCAACACCTGAACCGCTAGACCACAGAGGCGATATCATTTTGTTATGTTTTTAAATATCGAATTTTACATTTTGATAAAATACTTTTCTAATGGTTCGCAAACATCAGTCTGAAAATGCGGTAAAAACGAACACTTTTACTCGCGATTCGCGAATAAGTTGAGAAGGTAATTTAATATGTCTATTCCGATACTTGTTTTCAGTTTCAAAAATAAAGTAATCTATCCATTCCCGTAAAATTCAATGAGACCGACTCGTTGGTCGAGTGGCTAGCGTACACGCACAACTACACCTATCAACCGCGAGGCTCGGGTTCGATTCTCGACGGGGGCAGGCATTAGTGTAATGAACATTTAGATGTCTGCGTTTCTGCATACTACTATGAATATGAATACTAGTTATTGCTTGCGGCGTTGCCCTCGTCTCACAGGAACATTTTTTCAGGATAAAAATCATCCTGTGTTAATACAAGTTTGTCTCTACGTGTGTGCTCAATTTCATGAAAGTCGGTTCAGCAGTTTTGCGTGGAGTAATAACAAACAAACATGTAAAAGTTTCGCATTTACCTATTATATAAGTAAGATTCTTTGTATCATGTAAGTCTGTAGACCATTTAGAAGAATTGGTTAAATGAAATTACAGGTTATTGAAGAAGACCCTGACCCTGAATCGACACTTCTCTGGTATCTACGTAAGAAGCTCCATTTGACAGGCACTAAATATGGGTGCGGAGAAGGTGGATGCGGTGCCTGTACCGTTATGCTGTCCCAGTATTCAGAAGATAACAGAATCAAGTATCCTTTTCTAAATTCACTTTTTGGAAAGTGCCTTTTTTGGAACTTCTTATGATATTAGAACAAATCACGCTAGTTGGACTGCAATTATTTAAAAACACATATTGTGTGCGACCGCGCAGATAAGAGTCAAACCAATTTTAAACAGAATATTCTGCCATCTATCGATGAAATGCAGAATTTTAATGACTTTTTGATCACTCTTGTCTCTTTAGTTCAGCAACTCGTCTCTAGGTGGCGTTGGTTGTATCTGTGTTACTGCGCATGCGTAATTCCCCTCTTCGCCTCGTAATCTGGTGACTCATGCCTGCTTAGGCAATAGCTTTACCGTGGCAGTCTCCGAGTGCCACACATCTTTATTTTAGGTCGGAACGTATGACGTAAGTTTTCATGACGCTACAGAATCTCTTCTAAATAAATAGGAGAAGCTCCAAAATTCATACATCCGATTTATTATTTAATTTTAGTAAATATGACCATGTCTCCATTAGAGCTCAACTTAAATGGCTTCCTTTTTCTAATACTCTGACACAATAACTAAATTAACATCCGTAGAAAAATAATACAAATGGAATCTAGCCACGAAGTAAGCATGCTTATGTTATGGGCCTTTGTCAGCGATACTAATACATAGATGTATCTAAACAGATACCAAAATAAATTTAAGAAACGTCCAGACTCGAAAATTCTGCAAATAAATGTTTATCTATACGTCTCCGCAGAAATTTGATCAACCCGTCAGCTCCCTCATACCTGCGGGAGCGTTACTGTTTTCTGTAGGTACTCCACTGATTCCCCTTGGCGTTGCAACCGTAGCTCTGTACTTCGTTTTCCCACTTCGCGCCCTAATTGTTATTATTTCAAATCTTTTACTTTTCAATCTTAAACTGTTGGAATTCCCTTTCTGTCAAGATTCGTGACAGTCCTACTTTTCCTACTTTAAAAAAAAGATTGAAGGAACAGTACTTTTCGTTGACATAATAACATTCTCGTATATTAGGATATACAAAGATATTATAACTTGGCGTAAAATTAATATTCTGTTAATATAATAATCTACACGACATGATCAAATGCAAATTTTAATAATTTGTTTTAGATTTTATTAATACCGAGCTATCCCCGTTCCACCCGTTCAATTTGTAATTGAAATATTAAAATGTTGTTTTTGCAAGTTTCTTTGCAGTTTTTCCCTTTTTCTTATATGTTAACCTGCCCTGGAATTGAACAGATGATTTAAAACCAAAACTAGCCAAACAAGTTCAGCCGCTCTCGAGTTTAGCGAGACTAACGAACAAAAATGTATGTCTTTATATGCATGGATTATGAAAACAACAACCTGAACTAGTCTCTTAGACATATAGCCGTTAACGCCTGTTTGACACCACTATGTGCAGTACATGGATTAGCAGTTACAACTGTCGAGGGGATTGGCTCCACGGAAGAACGAATTCATGCTGTCCAGGAGAGAATAGCCAAATCACATGGATCACAATGCGGATTTTGCACACCGGGTATTGTTATGTCCATATATACGTTACTGAGAAATAAGAATAAAATAGACTACAACAACATTGAGCATGCATTACAGGGAAATCTTTGTCGCTGTACTGGTTATAGGCCTATAATTGAAGCTTTCAAAACCTTCATTGAACCTTGGGAAAACGATTTTGCTTTGAGTAAAGGAAATGAAGCCTGCACAATGGGTGAGAAGTGTTGTCGTTTAAATAGTAACACTGAACCTCTTGTTGATAAATCAAAATTTAAACCTTATTGTAAATCACAGGAACCTATTTTCCCTCCAGAACTAAAGTTGAAAAAAGAATATGGCAATACTTTTCTGTATTATAAAGGTAGTGATGTAATATGGATACGGCCAACAAAATTAGAAGAATTGTTGCGGATAAAAGATAGTTTTCCAAATGGTAAGATCGTTGTAGGTAATACTGAAATAGGAGTGGAGGTTAAGTACAAAAGAAAAAAATATCCATTATTATTGTGTCCTGTAGTAATAAGTGAATTGAATATTATTAGAAAAACTGATTTTGGCATTGACATAGGAGCTGCTGTATCATTATCAGACTTAAACATTTTTTTACAGAAGATGATATTAGTAGAAGATGATAAAATGCAAATCTTAGAAGCAATCAAAAGTATGCTTCATTGGTTTGCTGGAAGCCAAGTTCGAAATATTGCATCACTCGTAGGCAATATTGTAACAGCCAGCCCTGTTTCTGATTTAAATCCTATACTTATGGCATGTTCTGCTATCATAAACGTATCTAGTGTTAAAGCTGGTTCAAAGAAGATTGTGATAGACAATATTTTTTTTACTGACTACAGGAAAGTAGCGATTGCAGATGATGAGGTTGTTCTCTCAGTTGAAATTCCATTTACAGAAGAAATGCAATTTTTTAAAGCCTATAAACAATCAAGAAGAAGAGACGATGACATCACAATAGTAACTGCCGCTTTCAATTTAAAATTAGTTAAAAATAGCAATAGAGTTGCGGAACTAAAAATATGCTATGGTGGAGTAGCCCCGATGACTATTTGTGCTATGCAGACGTCGAATGCATTAAAAAGTTTGCATTGGAATGAAGAATTACTAAAAACAGCTTTTGAAAATCTAACGAATGAATTAAAATTAGACGACGATTCCCCTGGCGGGATGGCTTTGTATCGGAAATCCCTGAGCCTAAGTTTATTTTTTAGATTTTATTTATATGTTTTAAATAAACTAAGCCGCAACGGAACCCATGTTAGTACTAAAGAGCTGTCTGGCGTTTACGGCATCCCAGTACCATATTCCAAAAGCGTACAGTGTTTTGAAATTAAACAAAACAATAGAAGTGCTTTTGATAGCGTTGGGAAGCCTATCGTCCATGTGTCAGCATTAAAACAAGCTACTGGTGAAGCAATTTACTGTGATGACCTACCTGTAATGGAAGGAGAACTATTTTTGTGCTTAGTAATTAGTACAGAAAGTCATGCAAAAATAATATCCATTGATCCTAGTCAAGCCTTAGCTTTACCAGATGTTGTAGCATTTCTTTCCTCTTCGGATTTATGTGAAAAACGTAATAAGATTGGGCCAATTTTTAAAGATGAAGAAGTGTTTGCTAGAGATATTGTAACAAGCCGTGCCTGTGTTATTGGAGCTGTAGTAGCTAAATCGGAAAAAGCTGCTAGACAGGCTAAGTATTTAGTTAACATAAAATATGAAAAATTGCAACCCGTTATTATTACTGTTGAAGATGCAATAGCATATAAATCCTTTTATCCTGGATATCCACGAACAATAAAAAAAGGAAATCCAGAAGAAGCGCTATCAAAGTCATCGTATGTAGTAGAGGGGCATATAAGAAATGGAGCACAAGAACATTTTTATTTAGAGACAATCTCAGCGTTTGCGACACGAAAGGAGGACGAATTAGAAATAATTTGCACAACTCAAAGTCCTGCAGATTTAGCGGTAAGAAACTACGATCTTTTACGAGGATTTTATTGTCTTTGTTCATAAGCATGTAACTAAATCTTAGAATGTCTTTTCGACCAGTTTTAAAGTTCAGATTGAATTCAAACTTCACAAACTTAACAAGGGTCGATATGATACAGTAATTTACAGAAAAAAAAGATTGTAATGGTTAGGTGCCAAAGTTACTTCCATCCTTCTCTCCTTTTTAGACCTTCAGGCGTGTTCCTACACTGCGTAAGCAGTTAAAACAATGTAAGACAGAAATTGTTTCGCAATAAAATTCTTATGAAACTGTCACGATCTAAGATCCGAATCCAGGCCGACTTACATTGAACTGATAATATGATTAAATCTATTTTATGATGAATTTAGTAGTTTAGAAATTGTATTCAAAGTAAATTGCTTTAAAAAATTCTTAAACAAAATATTTCAAATTATTTATTTAAAAACGTGTCTTCATTATTCCGAATTCTTTTCCATGTTAACGTGTTTGATTTAGCGTATATAGTAGGTCGAAATAGGTTTGGATCTTCTACTATCAGTAACAGCATACTCATATACCTCGACCCTAATGTCTTGGTATAGCAATTTTTTTTGTTTATTCGCTCTGTGAAATATTGATTTACACAAAGGTATTTTACTAAACATGTTTAAAATAATGAAATCCTTGTTCAAACAAATGTTTATTCATCGATAGTATTTAGTTTTGAACAAAATTCCAACCCCATCATTTCATATATTTGAATATATTACGAGATATCATTTGTAAGCGTTTTATTTAAAATAACCTAATAATTATACTGATTTTATTATATAAAG
>NJDD01000576.1:6602-24050 GCA_002245505.1 Calephelis nemesis
ATATACGAACGCATATAAGTTTCAAGAGAGGATGTTTATGTGTGCATACCGATGTTGACACATATCTCCTAAGCTACTAGTTCGATTTCGATGCGATATTTACATTATTGTAGCATATTTTTAATTATACTTACCTAACCTATTCCTGCCACCATAACGTCCAAAGCTTGGCTTTGACGTGTTCCGGTTCGGAGGGTAAGGTAGCCGGTAAACTTACTTTTACTCGAGGCCTAACATCCCTGCCTCAGGTTGGCAACGCACCATTACCACCTTTGGTGTCTCTAGGCGGCGTGAATTTCTTACCAACAGGAAATCCCTCTGCTTGTTTACCTTCCATTATAATAAAAAAAATTACATATGCATATAATATTACAATATAGTCTAACACAATACGTAATTATGAATATGCATGCATAGAAAAAAATCAGTAACATTTAATTGGATAATAACAAATACCTAGTAATTAAAATATTAAGAACCACAGATAAAAGAACTTAATTTGATTTTTTTTTGAGTTACTGGTTCTTTATTTTACTTTTTACTTCTTTCTGGGTACCATGAACGCTTATTATATTTTTAGGGTATTCCTATGATTTTCTAATTCATCCTACCAAGCTACATACACTTTGGATCTTAAAAAAGGAAGGCAAAAACCTAATATATTGGATATCTCAGTGTTTGCTCACACAAAATACAAAACCTGCTATACAAATATTAGGCAACATACAATAATATAATCTTTTTTCTTATTTTACACAATATAAAAAGTGTAAAGCAATTAAGTAAATTGCAGGCAGCAATTTGTAATACAGATGGTATTTGTTCTTAAGATGCTTTATTTGTTTACAGGCATGCTCCTGCCCAATTGTAGAAGTGGGGCCCTCCATGGCTGGGACTTGCCCCAGTCAGTTTTTTCTGTTCATGAGCATATTAGAATCATTCGTCAATGGAAGATGTGACCTGTCTGATCCCTGTAATCGTATAAAGGACACGGAAACTCCGGAATCGAACTATGACTTTGTGGTGATAGGGGGAGGTACCGCTGGGTCTGTTGTGGCGGCCAGGCTATCGGAAAATCCACAGTGGAAGGTACAGTACACGATTATATACAACCAAATACACATAAGGTCGTTATAAAAAATGTGTTAATTTTTGAAGTGGAAACTTCTTTAGTGGCGTTGCGCACTTTTTTGGAATGGGTAAAAACTTCCAAACTCGCGTCAGATCGTCAGATCAAAAATTCGTAAGACGGCGCAGGGCGCTTGCGCGATGTTCGAGTTGTCATGTTTGTGTACGATAGCGCAATAAATGAATATCGTATTCTACCATAATAGTAGTACTTTCATACTGATAATTAAAGCAAAATTATTCCCTAACTATTCCAAAATATCAAAAGTGCACTACGTTAATATTCAAGTTTTCTCTTCTGCCGGCACTCCCGGAGTGTAACCCGTCGTTTATTTTAGATGGCGTTTAGTACATTTAATAAATGATATTGACACAAAAAATCGTGACTAAAACAACTTTAGATTTTCTATATTAAAAAAAATTATCTCACTCGTTTCCATTTTAAAAACCACTTGACGTTTCAATGAAGCACATACATTAGTACTATTTAAATTATGCGCTTCGGCCATATTCGTCAAGCTTCGGAAATCCGAATGTAGGTATTTTAAAGTTATCTATATAGGAGTTTTTTTATATTTTTTTTATATAGGAGTTATAATTACATAATTAATAATTTCGTTTAAATTATGTTAAGGTCAGCCAATTTAAAAGTGTAAAGTGTGAAAAGAGTAAAAAGTGTAAAGCCGAAGCGCATAATTTAAAAAGTGGTACTATACTCAGCTGCTAAATAATTTACAAATTTTATTTAGTAAAAAATGTAAAAAATATTCTACAAGGAGCAAACCAAATGTGAAAATGTAAAATAAGGTTAAATGTAAAAGTCACTTATGTTACGATTTTGTGTGTTTATCTTTTATTACATTTACTACTTTGAAAGTACATATTATATTTAGTACACTGCTAGCTGAACGGGCAAACTTTGTTTTGCATTTTAATATTTTTAGAGACTATCTTGGTTGAAAAAAAGAAAGAAATGTGGATTGACCACCTTATAACTTAGGGGTATAAAAAATTTATACAACTTTATTTTTCGGTGATTCATCTATCCCAAACGTGATTTACCTATATGGGTTAGGCAACCATCCCCTATATGGGACATATGTCCGAAAATGTAATGGACCGCAAAGTTTGCTAAAACTCTGGAGTTATCAGAGATTAGGTGGGTAAAGCAACTATCCCCTATGTGGGACAGATGTCCGAAAATGTAATGAACCGCAAAGTTTGCTAAAACTCTGGAGTTATCAGAGGTTAGGTGGGTTAGGCAACTATCCCCCATGTGGGACAGATGTTCGAAAATGTAATGGACCGCAAAGTTCGCTAAAACTCTGGAGTTATTTAAGTTTTTATTTTATTTATAACAAATTTATAGAAGACAATGTTTTGTATTTTGTGCTAAGAAATATAAAGCAATTTCAGAAAGTTCGGCATGTATCCAGAAAACCCTACTATAAAATAACTGATCTCGCTTGTTTTTTCTTACAATTTCGAAATAACTTATTTCATTTTAGGTATTGGTATTAGAAGCTGGCGGTGATGAGCCTGTACCATCCTCAGTGCCAGCATGGGTGACAGCTTACTGGGGTCGCAAAGAAACCGACTGGAACTATGAAACAGTGAAGCAGGAAAAGGCTTGTCTCTCTTCTGGTGGTGTGTGTTCGTGGCCAAGGGGGAAAATGCTTGGTACTGACATATTTTTAAATACATTTACAGAAAGTGCGAAACTCAATAATTTCGTATTATTTTAAAGATACGTATAAGGTCTAGGGTTGCTACTAGGGTACTTTTAGCAAATTATTCGTACTTACAAAGGATATAAAATTAGACAAACATGTAGTCAAAAGTAAGGCGGATAGATTTCCCAGGGCCAACGAAAACATAATGAACCGAGAGATTTCAGAAATAAAACACACTGTTAACACAGGTTCTCCGGTTCCAAGTCTCCCCAGTTACTTCTTTGGAGGTCCGACCGCGAATGGTATCTTGAATTTGGATTCCGTTTCATACTTTGGGGGGCAAAATTCTGGAACATTCCATGCCTCATCCCCATAAACGTACTTTATTCAAAATTAAGTATAAAAAAAACATTCACGTTATACTTACATAGGGCAAACCTTATCCTAGGACAAAATACATCCTTTAAGACTGTGCTGCGCATCCGATTACGCTCCGTTTTCAAATGGTGGCACATTTTCCGCTATCTCAGTTATGCGTATAAATAGTACAGTATAAAACAGACACAGCCCTCCCGTAATTATTACGTAATTATTATTATCCCTACGGGCGCAGTCGCATGCACATTACATTCGCAACTTTGGCCCTATTCCCTAACAACATTTCTAAGTTTCCTATTCGTCGGGTAAGTAAAACTCAGAAAATTCCATGTTTTGTTGTAACATAAAAATTTAGCCTATTTCCTGGCTATTTATCTTAGGAACTTACGTTGCTATTTTTACGATAAAACGTTCTACATTTACTTAATTAATAATTAAATACACAATTCACGTTAATATAACCTATTCAAAGACATAAAATTCAAGAAACATAAGTCATAAAAACGCCATAAAAACCCGTAAAAACCTATTCAAATACCAATCAATATGTAAATACAACTGTATTATACAAAAAAGAAAGTATATAAGAATATAAATATCTATCAAAACAAGTTATATACTTTTTAGGATTGCTAAAAGACATGAACAATAAACATTTGTTTCGGTTAATATGCTCTCTGAGGTAGCGACGCGTGCCATCTTCTGGTTCGAATGAATATTGAATACTGTCTGTGTATTCTTATGTCGTCGTGCGCAAAAAGTTTGCACAAGTTATGTTTCTTTTTATTTATTTCCGTTACACATACAGAGTCGCTCAGCGTGCTATGGAGAGAGCTATGCTCGGTGTTTCTCTGCGAGATATGATCCGCAATTCGGTGATCCGCAAGAGAACGAGAGTAACCGACATAGTTCAGAAGTCAGCAAGCTGAAGTGGCAATGGGCAGGCCACATTGCTCGCAGAACCGACAACCGCTGGGGAAGAAAGTTTCTCGAGTGGCGGCCCCGCACCGGAGGACGTAGTGTTGGACGACCTCCAACCCGGTGGACTGATGATCTGGTCAAAGTCGCGGGGAGTCGCTGGTTACAAGCGGCTGGTGATCGTGACTTGTGGCGCTCTTTGGGGGAGGCCTATGTCCAGCAGTGGACGTCTTCCGGCTGATGATGATGATGATGATACATTTTGACGACTGGAACAAAGTTCAGGTTTATGTGGAGTATATAGACTTTGCTATAGGTGTATATGATATTACTTATTGTATTTAGCTCTCTATAGTCGAATTTGCTCTGCTTCTGAAATGCAATGTTTCGGTCTAGTTACTATATAGTAACATATTTTATATAATTTCTCGGCTACATTATAAAAGGGGAGCCCAAGAGGTGATATTTGCAGTAACTCAGATACGTCAGATTAAGATATTGGAGATACCGTGTACTATAGTTACACACCTCCATTATATAAAATATTTCTATGTGTTGTATATTTTCTCTCTAAATTCTGTCTATACTTTTTACAATTTAAAAAAAACAGTTTACGTATATACTTTACGGTGACATGTCTGATAGGCATGTTTCCGTCATCGAAGACACATAAACCATGTACACTATTAATATCTAATGAGCCTATCTATGATCAAGTATTTTTTGGCATCCAGACGCTCAATGTGGCGCTTAAAAGGAAAGCGTTACATGACTTTTGTTCTTTTTCACAATTTAATAGATAAAGTCCAATAGATCAAGCGCGTTTAGCATCTTGGGCTCCCCTAGTATTGGGCGTAAATTATATTTTTAGTTATCGACTAAAATGGGGGATCATCTTAAGCTCCTTAATCATTTTGAAATTGTTATTTAGTTTTTTTTATTTTTGACCCCCGACGGAAAAGAAGGGTGAAAAGACGCGTGATATTAGTTTAACGTGTCTGTGTGAGAGGGTGCGTGTTTGTGTATGACGATCTGTGGCATGAAAATTGAAACAGGATGAACCGATTTTGATGCGTGCTTTTTTTATTGAAAGCTGTCGTAATCGGAATGGTTTTCAGCTAAATTTTGTCGGTGGTTTGTTGAATATTATACATTTTTGTGTTTTTCTGTTAGGTGGTTGTTCGGTGATAAATGGTATGATGTACATGCGTGGAGATCCCTCTGACTACGATGGATGGGCTGTGAATGGGGCAACGGGATGGTCGTGGTACGAGGTGCTACCCTTCTTCCTCAAGAGCGAGAACAACAAGGAGATCGGGGAAAGCGTGTCCGGACACTACCACAACACGGGAGGACCGATGCCAGTACAAAAGGTATGATTAAACGATACTAAGTTTTTCAGCGAGAAAGAGTGTTTGTTTCTTCTTCTTCTTTTACGTCGCTACAGTTGTTATGATAATTCTTTAACCAACTTTGGAAAAAGGAGGAGGTTATACGTTTAATTTTTATTTTTTTATGTATGTTAATCGATTTATGCGTCATTTCTAAACCAAATTTATTTATTTTTTGAAGTTATAGTTCTTTTGTCGCGTTAGGAAAAAATGATGAGGGTAGTACATTTTAACGATGCGCGCGCACACCGTCACGAAAAACCGACAAGATGAAGTTAGCTAAGTATAGATAACATTTTAGTTTTTCAAAAAAAGGTACCAACAAAGTAACAGTAGGGACATCTACGTATGCTGCGTGAGAACTGACAACTGTATTCACAATATTTCTTTATTTCTATGGTTAGTGTCATTTTGTCTACAAATGTAAAATAAGACAAAAGATAAAATTTTTAAAAAGATTTTTATCTTATTACGCCGAAGAAGTATAACTTCTAACGCGTGTACATAAGTACACACACAATTTTTTTATTCATTTTTCAGGGTTTATGATTTCAGGGTTGAGCGTTAAAAAGAAAATTTGGTTTTTCGAATTTTCTAATAAAACATCGTTGCCTGGGATCACCCGGTTGGCGATAGGCTTGCCACCTATGACATTGTAGGACTTAGTGTCTTAGCCTAGTAGTAGGTGTCCTGGTTGTAGCTCTGCCTAGCACTTCGGGGACACAGGCGTGATATAGTTAGATACGAATAGGGAATAGATTAACACGGGATACCTCCTGGTACTTAAACATAACTATAATAACATCCTATCACGACATTTGAAGTTGTATCCGTTTCAAACCAGTTCGGATGATTATTTATTGTTGTGGTTTTTAAAGATAGTGAAAACATTGTATTTTTGTTATACCTATTAAATCAAACATTCATATCTATTATAGGATATATTGTAAAAACCAATGACGTAACATAAAAAGAATTATGTGTTTCAAATCGGTCTGATATAATAGGAAGGTAACATTAGGTGTAAAAATATCAACCTGCAGGAGTAGTTTTTTATAAATATAAGCTTAATATGCATAAGTTAATAATAAGTTACTAGCGGCCCACCCCCGCTTCCCACGGTTGTGGAATATACATATAAACCTGCCTCTTCAATCACCTTATTTATCAAAAAAACCGCATCAAAGTCCGTTGCGTAGTTTTAAAGATTTAAGCATACAAAGGGACACACGGACAGAGGAAGCGACTTTGTTTTATACTATGTAATGATTAATAGTATTTACAAACTTTTTAGATTATTGATCACCTCTGTGGTCGAGCGGTACAGTTGTCGGACTTGACTGCACGAGGTCCCGTTTTCGATCCCCGGGTCGGGCAACAAAAATAATAGAAAATGGGTGTAATTGAAATTTTCTAATAAAAATAAGGTTATCCGGGATTGGATACTACGTGCCCAGTTAACAATAGACTTGCCACCTATCACATTGTGGGGCTTAGTGTCTTCGGCTAGTCCTGGGTGCCTTGGTTGTGCCTCTGCCTACTTCTTCGAGGAGGTAGGCGTGAAGTAGTTACTTTATTTTAATACAATCTCTAAGTAGAAACCTTCTTAAAAATGTCTCGAGCTAACTAACTAACGGCGCTAACAAATTACCTACTCGCTAAGCTGTTAGCGTCGATGGTCGGATGACTCAAACCACCTTAATCCCATCCTTATCCAAAATGACGCATGTGACATTTTAAATAAGATACAGCACTTTTATAATTTAGATTAACCCACAACCGAACTACTTAGAAATCACCTTTATCTTATTTTTTTTATTTTGGTTAGGGTACTAATGGCTTAGGAAATCGGATTAAAAGTCAAAATGTCATCTAAACGATATTCAACAAACTAGCACTTGTCTGCGGCTACGTTAATTACCGTCCGAATGGAAAACTAGGGATGTTATAATTTCGTGTTTTTGTTGCTGTTGTGTTTGTGCGTGTTGTACATGTTTGTGTGTTTGTTGCTAACTAAACAGATGGGCCGATTCTGATGCGGTTTTTTTTTTAAAACCAACATAGCCGAGGTGGTCTTTTCCTCCATTTTGGGAATAGGTTTTGTTGATAGTATTTTTTTATTGCCTCTTTGGTCTAGCGTTCCTGCATCGGACTTGACTTCTTGAAGTCCCAAGTTAGTCGGGCAACAAAAAAAAATTTGCATTTTAAATCTTAACATATATCGGTTTTAATCAAATTTACACACCATGTGCAGATTCTCTAATAAACGTTTATAATAAATATTTAAATGACGTTGCCCGGGATTGTATTTGTGACCGGTTCACGATAGGCTTGCCATATATCACATTGTAGGACGTGTCTACTAGCTACTCGTGGGTGTCTTGGTTATGCCTCTAATTACTCATTTAGGAATATGGGCGTGAACATACTTAATTGTTTTTGAATTTGGTGATTACTTATTTTATTACATTAATTAACTTTTAATGTTACCTTTAACTTTTATGTTTCCAGTTCCGCTATGCACCCAGATTTGCCCACGACGTGGTGTCTGCTGCCATAGAACTGGGCTACCCTCCCACCACTGACCTCAACGGCGAAACAACCACTGGCTTCACGATTGCACAGACTTTCAATGAGTAAGCACTTGTTTTTTCATATAGTAAAATAACGATCAGGAAGATGGCCATCTTGATGGCAAGAGACAACCGTTAGCTAAAGACACCATTGATGTTATTGATGCATAGCTAGCTTATGGCGTAGAAGAGTAATAGTACTTAATTCGCACAGAAGACTTATAGATGTTCTCGACGGTTGTAAACACGTCTTCCGACAAAGGTTATCTTTGTTTCCATCTTCAGATTATTACTAAATTTGGATGTAATCAGCGTTCCGGACAGATGCAAAACCAATGTTTATAACTAATGTTTACAACCATCTATAACTCAAGCCTGTCAATCAACGTTATTACAATTAGGGCCACTTGCATATTCCCGGGTTACATTTAATATTGAGTTAAAGTTTAAACTGTCAAATATAAAGTGATTTTCATTTAACCCTAGACGCTAACTCAGTGTTAAATAGGTACTTAACCCAGGAACGTGCAAGTGGCCCTTATGACGTTAACTGAAAGCTCATATAAGGTTTAGCTGAAACGATATCACGTTGTCACAAATTACGAGTATATTAGGTATATGGCTTTTTACTACTGCTTTTGACGAAAGACTCTTCAAGAGGTACGGCACACAAGTCTCTAAACTGCGAAGTTAAACAATCCTGCTTACGGCCAGAACCTGACATAGTCACATCATAATTCAAGAACGGCTAAAGATTGATGGAGAGGTATTTTAGAATTAGGAGAATGCAAGGAAACGAGGCAAAGCAAAATTTTATTTTTTCTCATAGAAACTGAACGGGTCGAACAAGTTCATCGGAACAGCCATTTTTTTATAAAATTTAATCAAAATTAATGCAGTTTTTTATCCTATGACCGGATAATTAAACAAGCAAGAATTTTATAAAATTATTTGAGCTTAAAAGCGTTCCAGTAACTTGTCCATATTATTTTTCTAGAAAATCTTCAATCTACAGATTCCAGACACAGCTTTTTTATAATTATACTTTTATGTATATATTACAAATGGAGTTTCACACTGCGCCGAGGACGGAAATTATACAGTTTATAAGTTATACTTGCTTATACTTTAATCGCCTCTGTGGTCTAGCGGTTTAGTTGTTGGACTTGACTGCATGAGGTCGGGCAACAAAAATAAAATTGGGTTTTTCTAATTTTACAATAAAAAAATTGTTGCTCGGGATAGGATAAGTGCCTGGTTGGCGTTAGGTTTGCCTCCTATCACATTGTGGGACTTGGTATCTTAGGCTAGTCGTGGGTGCCCTAGTTGTGCATCTGCCTACCTCTTCGGGGATATAGGCGTGAAGATACTTACTTAACTTATACTTGCTTGTATCCATTTCACAGTAATGGATCCCGGTACAGTACAGCACGAGGTTTTCTGCGCCCGGCATCCAAAAGGTCCAATCTTCACGTCATACTGAACGCACATGGATCCAGAGTCCTAGTAGACCCAAACACCAAGAGAGTCACTGGAGTTGAATATATCAAGAATGGAGAGAAGAAAGTTGTTGGTGTTACTAAAGAGGTAAACTGTTTATAACATTAACAGAAATAATATATTCTAGCAAGTAATAAGTAGTAAGTCTGATAGTAAGAGATGTTCTATTAAATATATGTTTATAGAAAAAATATATAGTCCCAATTGAATCTTCATTTGAATTAAGTAGATCAATATTTTCCAAAGCCGAAAGTTCATTTAAAAAAAATATATGAAAACTAGCTGTTACCCGCGGCTTCGCCCGCGTAGTCTAATTTGATATTTAGCTCTCCAACACTGCTCGTTAAAATTTTAAGATAAAATGTAGCCTATATCTCTATCCAAAGTTTCATCTATTTATTTATATGCTAAAATCAATTCAACAATTTTGCCGTCAAAACTGAACATACACTTTGTCATTTCTAATTTCACCTCAGATAAATAGTAGGAATACGTTATTGTCTCCACAGTTTTATCTGCACTTTGGCAATTCCTGTGAAATTAAACTGTACAGCAAGTTATGGAAACCTCTAACAGATTTATTTTTTCCGAAATTTTAGAAATATACATATCGTATCTGAGGTCTAACCGTCCGTCTTCGGAATGACTTCTTGAGATCTTGGGTTCGATCTCTGGTCCGGGCAACAAAAAAACAAATAGAAATTGTGAAATTTCAATTTTCCACTAAAAGTAACGTTGCCACTTGCCGGGGATTGGATAAGTGCCCGGTTGGCTACAGGATTGTCATCTACCACATTTGACTTAATGTCTTCGGCTAGTCGTGAGCGCTCTGGTTGTGCAGTTAGGCAAAACTAGCCCTTCAGGGGTGTCTTCAGAAACTCACATTTAGAAAACAATAAAATTAAACTCTTCAGCTTTTTGAAATTAGTATAAACAGATTCTGTGATAAATTTTACTTTGCACAGAAAAATGTGGGAGAACATCCTTGCACAATGATGTGTCTACCTACTCCAAACAACGTCATTTGAAAACAATTATTGCTTTTGAGCATATTGCTTAAAAATCTTCGAGATTCATCAGAATTGAACAATAAAAGAAACTTTAGCGACTCAGCTGGTTCACCAAGCAAAAGTAATAATACCTTACCATTATCATAACCCCGCGTTTCATCTTCGAATTTTAAGGGATCACATTGCTGATATTTTTTATCATTTTTCCAATTCCTTCCATCGCCTCTGTGGTCTAACGGTTCAGGTGTTGGACTTGACTGCATGAGGTCCCGGGTTCGAATCCCGGGTCGGGCAACTAACAGAAAATTGGGTTTTTCCAATTTTCTAATAAAAAAAACGTTGCTCGGGATAGGGATAGGATATGTGCCCGGTTGGCGATAGGATTGCCACCTATCTCATTGTGGAACTTGGTGTTTTGGCTAGTCGTGGGTGCCGTGGTTGTGCCTCTGCCTACCTCTTCGGGGATATGGGCGTGAAGATACCCCTTTCTTCCAATTAAAATCAAAGGAGGATTTTTATACTGTAACGTATGGTCAAAATAGAATCCTGCATTAATAAAAACATTCCTATTAAACCTTCTGATTGATGATTCTACTTTGAACTTGAAGCTGAGCGCTAGCTGATCTTTTCCCTTGCGTTTGTGTAAATATCCCTCAAAAAATCCCTCAAAGACACTTAACGGTCAGTCTGTTGAGTCTGAGTATGGAGTGACCATTGTCGTATGCTAGCAAGTAATCATAATCTACAAAAACACTATTCTTGCCAACATTTTTTTTAGAGTTTCCCTCGATTTCCCCAGGATATCATCATCAGATCCTGACCTGATGACCACGTCTTTTTACCCATTCTCCCTCATTTTTTAGTGATAAAAAGTAGCCTATGTTCTTTTGTTCATCATAAAGTGTCTAAATGCAAAGTTTCACTGTTACAGCTTTAAAAATGACGAATTTCCATATAAATATTCGTCCCCTCTTTTTACCCATTCTCCCCTATTTTTTGCAATAAAAATAGCCTATGTTGTTCCTTAGGGTCTATTCTATCACTGTACCAAATTTCATCAAAATCGGTTCACTGGTTAAGGCGTCAAAACAGACAGACAAACAGACAGAGTGACTTTGCAGGCACGCATGCTGCGATGGTTACATTAACAGATATGACGAGGAAACTCCAACTCGCAAACTAAATTAAATTCCAGAAAGCCAAGTCATCTAAAACATAACTTGCCTCTGTGTAGGGTGAAAATAGGAGACCGATATTGGAGTATATTTCCCATATGTTTGTAGCATTATACTTGCAGCTATTTTCGATATTAAAATTCTTATTTGTAATAGGTAGGAAATGTATTTACCCAAAACAATATGTTTACTTATTTGTTTGTATAAAATTTGGGCTTAAGATTTCAATAACTGTCGAATATTTGTCTTGTTACTTCCGCAACTCTGACACTTGCTCATACCTACTATGGCTGTGAGTGTATGAAATGCGAATTTAGGATGGGAATATGCTAAGCTACAAACCAAAAGATGCCTGTTTATGCAAAACCATGTTATTTCCTCTGTAATTATAATGCCTCTCTGGTCTAGTAGTCCGGTTGTTGGACTTCACTTCATGTGGTCCCAGGTTCCGTTCCCGAGTCAGGTAACAAAAAGTAAAAGTGTTCTATTCTAATAAAATCTCCGTTGCTCGACATCGGATATGTGCCCAGTTGGCTATAGGTTTGCCACCTATCATATTATGGGACTAAGCGTTTTGCGCAAGTCGTGCGTTTTTGTACCTCTGCCTACCCCTTCGTAGATGTGGACGTAAAGATACTTTGTTTTGCTTTTTTACCATGTAATTTGTTTTAAAATTTTCAGGCTATTCTCTCGAGTGGAGCACTAAATTCACCTCAAATACTTCTTTTATCTGGAATCGGACCAAAGCAAACGCTTGACAAATTTAACATACCAGTGGTGAAAGATTTACCTGGCGTGGGGCAAAACCTGCACAACCATGTCGGTGTGGAACTCGACTTTACATTGACCAAGGAGCCGGATGTTCCGGAACTGACCTGGGAAAGTGCCATGTATTACATGCTGAACAGAGCAGGACCGTTGTCTGGTACTGGAATGTCACAAGTAAGTTAGAATAAGGTCTTTTATGGGATGGGATATTTCCTGTTGGTAAGAAATTCACGCCGCCTAAAGACACAAAGGTGGTAATGGTGCCTTGCCAATCTAAGGCCGGGATGTTAGGCTTCAAGCAAAAGTAAGTTTACCACCTACCTTATCCTCCGAACCTGAACAGGCGCTAACGTTATGGCGACAGGAATAGCTGAGGCAGTGGTACCAATCCGGGCGAGTTGCTGCGAAACTCGACCACCTAGTCAAATGTCACGGTGTTGGTGCTGCCTGGCAGGAAAACACATGGTTTATTCTGCAAAGGAGCCCGGACCAACGTGGGAAAAAAACACGGGAGCTGCAGCTCAAATAAGAAATTCGCAGCTCACGGTATAATTGAAATTTTTCGAAATGTTGACTTTTTTTATCTGTGATCTATGACTAAAAAAGCTATAATCGTTGGCTGACCTAATATGGCTCCGTCCGAGCGACAGTTCAAGAAAAGGATTTCAAAAAAATACGTTAAGTAGCAGCTCCAGCTCAACTTCGTAACTCATCAGCTGATTTCCCGCGTTTTGGTTGAGTTATCCATGTCTAATGCCTTCTGTACCAAATAGCTCGCAAACCCTCATTCGCGTTGCTTTTGCTGAGCACAAATCAAATTTATTTTAGAAACGTTCTATCTCTTTCAAATGATATTAAAACAAAAGAGATGGAACATTTTGGATCTGTCAAATTAGTCCGGACATATTATATTGTGACGTTATTTTAAACATCTATAGAATTGTTTTGTGCCAGAATAAATTTAACAAAAACCTAGACCCGAAAACGCAGACATGTTCAGTCACAATGAATTGCACGTCTGTACTAATAGAAAGAAACTGCGTGTAAAAGCTAGTTTTATTTTCGACTGAACCAACGAGAAAAAAATTCCCACTACTTCAGCCAACTGAACTGGTGCGAGTAACCGTCTAAATGTTCATCACACAAATGCCTGAAAGCTAGCCACTCGACCTAATTTAAACTAATTTGACTGATGAAACAAATTCACATCTTTACACCAAAGCAAAGATTAAAGAAAGCAATATTTTTGACAGTTGACAGGCAAGGTAAATTCTCGACTGGCAGCAGCAGGCGGCAGGCGGCCTGATGTCCAAATGTTCTTCGGCGGGTACTACGCTTCATGTGCGAACGGAGAAATAGGGAACGCCGATGCTATTGCTGACGAAAAGAATAAGAGGAGTATCTCGTAAGTTTTTTTTATCAATTTTAATGTTTTCATTGCACAACCTTATCCTCCTTGCCATAACTAAAATTTAGGCGCCAATTTAACTAACAGCCAACAACATGCTAACTACAATAACGTGGCAACATGTTATTGGTTATGAATCCAATTTTAGACAGTGTTTATTAAAACATGTGTTTTTTTGTAAATATATGATATAAGTACCATCTTTAATAAAAATGAAACTGTAGAAGAGTGAATTCTGTTTATTAAAAATATTTTTAGTTATAAAATAAATCTAGGTGACTAAAATTAAGCAGGAAAACTCGATTATTTTTTTTATTTTTAGTGTGTCTCATTCCGGGCCGTGATTTACGCCACTAAACTGGCGGGTACAAGGATTGTAGGCTACTTTTTATCTCGTTTACTTCAGGGGTTTAATTGGAAAAGGGAAAAAGACAAAATTTACACTTCCAATTTCATTTATTAACCTCCAAATGCAAAAGAGAATTGTTATAAGTTTTGCGTGTTTCTGTGTGTGTGTGTGTGTGTCTGTAGCATCATAACTTTTGAATGGATGGACCAATTTTGATGGGGTTTTTTTTGTTCGGCGGCTGGCGTGATCTAGATGGGTCTTAGATTGTTCGTATTGTAGGTTATGTCGGAAGTCATTGAATTTTTGAATTATTTTTTCGTTTGATAGAGATCTTAAGATACAGGCACTTAGCATAAATAAATGGTACAACTTTCGTTACTTGATACCCAGCACCGGAACGTTTGAGCATGTATAGCTTCATATGCTGATTATTTACCTTTGTTATTTACATAATTATATATATCCTTAGTCCCTTACGAGCTAGACAGAGAGAGAACGTCATTTTTTTTGCATTTTTTAACTTTCTAGAACCGTCAACCGACATCCTACACATTTAGCTAAATTTTGCCGCTACGTATTGGACCTATATTTGGACCTATATATTATTGGACGATAATATTCAGCACCTTCGCATAACTCTTTATTCTTAGTATTGTTAAGGTATTTGTCTAGAAAGTTCGCCACTAAGCGATATACAGGAAAATGTGCTACTTTTTAGCAAGCAAAAAATTCTAATATTGTATACAAATGAAAACAAAAATAAAGTATTTAAGATTTTGCAAAAATTGGAAAAATTAGCGAAACGAAATTTAGAAAAAGATTCTGAAATGAGATATTTTCATCAATAATATACAGTCTACTTCCTATTGATACATCTATTATTTATAGTTTTATACAAACGCTAAAAACAAGCGCTCAGCGTTATATACAAATATCAAATAAGGCCAAACAAAGCTATAGGTTATATACATGCAATGGCATTTTCAGGATATCTGCCATAGCGCTGCAGCCACGCAGCCGAGGCTACCTGACGCTGCAGTCGGTGGACCCGCTACAACCACCTCTGATGCAGCCCAACTACTTCTACAACGACCATGACCTGAACGTGTTAGTCGATGCTGCTAGAATCGCCTACCGACTTGCCAATACTACGGTAAGTTTAAGCTTTTTGACTTGTCTTTCTATGCCAAAAACTGCTTTAGCGAATAGGTTTGAAAATCGAAATTATTAAATAATATTGTTAAAGTTAAATATTGAAATGAGTAACCGAAATAAATAGGAAAAAAAATTTAGAATTAGAATGGCAACAAAACAATGTATTTACTTAAAAAAATACAAAATATTAGTTATAAATGATTATTTAATGCATACGGGAAGAAAACATTTTACGCATGATTTCGCAAACCATGATTTTATGTCGCTAACTACCTGTCCCGGCGAACTTCGGTTCACCCGTGCAGTTTGTAAAGGAAAATTAAAATGTTGTTTTCCCTAGTTTCCTCGCAGTTGTTCCTCTTTCTTATCTCTCAAACCTTCTTTGGACTTGAACAAATAATTTAAAACCAAAATTAGTCCGAAATAGCGAAATTATTCCGGGCAACGTTAAAAAATATATAAAAAGTTTTAAAATAATAACATAATAAGAAATACATTTAAATAAATAAGAATACATGAAATAAACAAATAAAATATTACCTACACTACCATATATTAGACACACACAAACAAATATATTGATGATAACGATAAAAGATCACAGATGGCGCACTAAAAAGTTTGGAAACAAAGTAGTTGGTCTTGAGAAATGAAGATGGCGTTCTTATCAACAAAACATTATATTCCACTAGTATTCATTATTTCAGGATGATATTGTAATGGTTTTGAATATTCAGAATATTATTAAAGGTACGTGGATTTATGCATTCCCTGTGTGCTTTAATAAGGTGAAATTTATTTCTATTTTAGATAATGCGAGAAAAGTATGGCATGAAGCCTACTGAAGGTTACGGGTCAGAATGTCCCGGCGGTGGATCGGACCCCACAGATGAATTCTTCAAGTGCCTCGCAATGCATCAAACCGCTCCAGAGAACCATCAGGTCGGCACTTGCAAGATGGGAGCCGCAGACGACCCTATGGCTGTTGTTGATCCACAACTTAAAGTTTATGGCATTGAAGGTGAGTAGGTCTTTGGATTAAAGAATTGATTGGTAGGGTTACTCTTTAATCTCGATTTCATGAAAATTAGAAATCGAAATTGGATTTTTGACATTTTGTAATCTCGAACGTAGTACTAGCGAATTTATTAACATTTGGTTAAAAACATCAACGAATCCAATAAGCGATTGTTTATTATTAATGTAAATTATCTGTATTATATAATATATAATATTATATTATATAAAATAGATAATGTAACAAAAATATTAATATAAATTAACATTTATTATTTATAGTAATAAATGTCAATAGTTCGCTAATATTGCGTTCAATAGTACAAAATGATACAAATCCTACGTAAACAAAGTAATCTGAATCTGGTATTGGCCGAGTATTCGCGTAACAAATATACAAAAAATAAATATGTAAAATAAATAGAGCATAAAGTCGAATTGGGAACCTCTTTCTTCGATTCGGTTAAAATAATATTTACCTATTTTACGGATAAGCAGCATCAAATTTACGGCCAATGTTAATAATATTTCTCTAAAGATGGATTTCAAGCAATCGAGATAGCTGCGTATTCGCCGGCCTATCCTTTACACAATTGCCATATTTATCCTGTCCACAGATATGTTATTGGCAAGCGATAACATAGAAATGGATCAAAATGTCAATCTTGGACAGCAAGTTTTGGATTAGGATTGACTATTAATATTGGCCGTAAACCTATTTATTTGTAACAGGTTTGAGAGTAATGGACGCATCCATAATGCCAACTGTCCCATCCGGCAACACAGCAGCGCCTTCAATAATGATAGCGGAGCGCGGCGCCGAGTTCATCGTCATGAGACATCAGCTCTTCAAAAACCGTTACGGCAATGAGGATTATTACGACTCCAACGAAACAAACTCTGGCGAGAGGTAAATTCATTTTTAACCTCTGACGAAAAGGAGGGGCAGTAAGATTGACATGTTTGTGGCATGATAATTCCTAAACTAATCGACCAATTTCGATT
>NJDD01000576.1:36888-55378 GCA_002245505.1 Calephelis nemesis
CATGAAAAAAATTAACTGCTCTGCCTTCCAATATTCAAACTGGTATAATAAGGACAGCGCTGTCATTACGGAGGGAGAAATAAAAAAAGAGTGTGTGTACTCATGTACGCACGTAAGAAGTTATACTTCTTTGGCGTAACAATCCAAAAATACCAAATAATAACACAACGCATACATACATAAATAGCATGCAACAATAATTAAAAATCATAAAATATAATTAAAAACAAAAAGGTTCGCAACTAACTTCAGGGTGTTGCTTTTGACTGTCACATTTATCTGTCGTTGTGCGCGCACATTGTAAAAATTCACTTATATCAATTTTCCCAATAGCACCAAAAGAAGTATAACTTCAAAAATATCTAGCTAAGATTTGTAGCCAGTGTAACTTTCTAACATGAAAGCTAGTAATCGGCAGAGTAAGGCCAGCTAGTCACTATAGTTAACCAATTCACGATTAGTTTCAATAATCTATCTAAGATAAGAGTAGTGCCACCAGCCTGAAAACAGCTGCTATTTTATTTTATTTTTCGAAGTAACAAAAATCGACAGCCTTTTCAAAGAAATAAGTCATTTTAAAAATATACACAGATCATTAGCCAACATTAGTCAATTACAGATTTTTATTTCAAACTTATTTCATTCCAATGAAAAAATGGTTTGAATAAATTTAGTTAATTATAATACCTACCTAGTAAAGTTACGACTTACAATAGTTATAAATTATGATAAAAAGGCAAATAAAAGGAATTACTCAATCAATAAAATTAATAGAATAAATAATAATAGTTGCAAGTATTAAATTAAATTCAAAACAAAGATAAAAAGAAATAAAGCAAAACAATTTAACTACACAATAATCAAGTATATTACATAAAGTTACCTGCACAAGATCTCTCAGCGCAGTAGCAAGGTGTGCGGCTAGTGTAACGTCCCTGGGCGGCGACATCAGTGCCAGCAGCCGGCAGCACAGAGCCAGCTCTCCACAGTAAGTGTCCCCGGTCCCGCGCCGCAAACACGATACCACGAGCAAAGCGAGGCTACCTTGACTGTCACATGCCTAAACATCATTTTTTTATTAATTAAGATGGTGAACAAGCACTGTTTTCCTGATGATAAGAGACAACTGTAGCCTGTAGCCTGTAGCCACCATAGATGTCGTATTGCATCACAATTCTGTAAACGGGGTTTTAAGCCTAATAGGCATATTACGTTTAATAATACCTTCCATGCTTTTACTTTACTTCAATTGTACACGTTACGGGCAAAAAAAGAAAATATGTTTTTTCCAATTTTCTAATAAAAAATGTTGCTCGGGATTGGATATGTGTCCGGTAGGCGAGGCTTGGGGGACTTAGTGTCTTCGGCTAGTCGTAAATACCCTGGTTTTGTCTCTCCTACCTGTTCAGGGATATGGGCGTGAAGATATAATATACGTCACATTTAAACGCCTTAGCAAACGTCCGTAGTCTCACTCAACTCATTACGATGAAATGTGGCTGAGATTTTAAATTCTCAAAACTTCAATCACAATTTATTAATTTTTTTTTCTAGTGTCTATTTAAGTACTTGTATGTATTAGTATTGTTGATTAACACCCACATCTCAAGCATTTGCTTACTTCTGGGTTAGATTCTATTTGTGTAACGTATGTAGGAATATTTATTGTTACTTATTTATTAACATGTAAAGTTTTATTTGTTCATTACTCTGTACTTCAGATAATATTAATTAATACATGGTATTTTTAAATCTTACCTCGTGATTAATTTTAGTAAGTGACACGATGAATTTAACAACAGCCTCTTGGTCTATTTCAGCGATAGGTGAACTTGACGGTGCATTTGCTAACGCACGTAACGTTGGTAATGTTGCTTTCTGTAAAAACATTTTAGGAATCAAAACACCACACAAGGACACAATAAAAAAAACAAGAAGTAAAAAATGAAACAAACCTGTATTTGTTCCTGAGCACCTTCTACACTTATCGGGAATGTTTGGAAGAAAACTCCGATGTACTGGCGCAGCATGTCTTCGTCCACTGTAGTATCAGATTTTTATTAATTTTTATACTCTATGTGACCTAAAGTTAGCAAATTGTTGGCTTGTGTTATAAGTGTTAGCGCATTTAGTGTTAAATGACATATTACTCCACACTGATGCTTATCTAATTAAAAAAACAATATTATGTTTAAGTGTAACATAGATTACAAAAGTTATTTAAAAAAATGTGTATAAAATGGAATAGTATCTTTTAAAGCAAACAACAACGTACAAACACGCAGCTTATTAATGATAAGAGACATCCGCAGCCTATAAATACCATAGATGTTGTAGGTGCGTCGCTTTTCTATGGCCGGAGTGTTAGGACAACTCAAGTCTACCGGCTACCCTACCCTTAGGACCGGAACATGACACTATCCTTATGACGGTTAGAGTAGGTAAAGCTATGGATTCCTACCCGGGCAAGTTGCTGCTCAGTACTCTACCACCAGTGGTCTTCTAAGTAAAAGCCGACATAATAAAAAAGAAAACAAACCTGTAGCAGGGTTGAACCACAAAAGAATAAGTCGACTTAGTATTGCTGGAGATTCTAAATGCCCAAGATATAGTAAACGACAAAGACCTTGCACTATGATCAGCCTGTAGGTGGGACACTGAAAACATATAACTACATAATATAGTGCTTATTTATGAGCGATTGCTCGTGGCTACGCAAGCGTCGCAATAACAAATATACACACAAAATTTCGCACTTATAACATTAGCTAGCCGATCCGGCGAATATTACACATGCTGGATGTTGGACTTTGTTTTTCGCATTCTCCCGGCAACTTTTCCAGTTTATCTTTTCGTAATAACCTTCTTCTGAGAAAAACCAATAAGAAAAAAAAATTAGCAAAATCGGTCTAGCCGTTCAGGTTCAGATGATCACTCGAAATAAGGATTAGTTTTTATATGAATAGATTAGGTACTTAATGCAGCTGTCAATATGTTGGGTTAAGTTCAAAATGTCTGCCTATTTTTTTGAATTTTCGTGTTTTAAGTTGGCAATGCATTATTAGCGCCTTTGGTGTCTATGGACGATGTATTTTCTTACAATCAGGAGATACATCTATTTGCTACTTTTCGATGTTATAAAAAGATATTTGATATATCAGACATAAGAGAGGTTAATATTTTAGTAATGAAGAAAAACAAGCTGGCCTTTTTTAGACAATAATGTATAATTTCTTTGTCGCCTTAAAATATCAAAGATATCAGTGGCCAAGATATAATCGCATGTGTGACCTAGTGATTACAATTTTAGTTTTTTTTATACTTTCATTAAAAAAAAGGAATTATTTGGACTTACAGCACTATCCATTATTTTCAGTAGTAATTCTATGACTGTACTGTGATTTGGAGTAAGAGAGAGGGCTGACTCAGATATAGTACCTGAAAAATAAACACAGTATAAGGTAACAAAAACATATGCTCACTCCAAGTCTCTTGCGCTGTAGGCAGAGTAATCGATAAATAGTAAGATAAACATAATATTTACAGTGACACCTCGTCTATACAAGGACTAAAGTATCTTCACGCCCATAAACAAGGACTAGTGGACTAATGTTCTAGTGACAAATTTATTTTTTACTACATAAATTAGTACGGTGCAGATATAACCGTACTAATACCCGCGTGTGTTTTGTTGCTTTTCACAAATATATGACATTTAATATTGCAACTAATACTGCAAACTCACTAAAAATCACTTATTTAGGATCTAACTAACTCTATTTTAAGCAAAAGTATGTCTTAGGGCCCATACGCACGGTCCGAGTCGCCACTGCGGCTGCCTGTCCGGTTAGCCGCAATCAAAAATATATACGAAAATACCGCCGGCAAACCGAACCAATGTGCAGAGGCCCTTAAACTAACGCGCTCGCAAATATCATGGCGGTATAAATAAGTAAATAAATATATCTGGACAACAATTTACACGAATTGAATCGAACCCCAAAGTAAGCAAATTATATGCTTGTGTTATGGGTGTTAGTCTACGATTTTAATACATATAAATACTTAAATATATACCAGAATATATTTAATAAACACCTGACCCGGAAATGCAGACATCTAAACGTTCATCACACAAATGCCTGCCCCCGTCGCGAATCGAACCCGAGCGTCGCGATTGGTCAGTGTAGTCACGCGTGTACGCTAGCCACTCGAGCAACGAGGCGGTAAAGGCGGTATATCAAGTTTTTTTTGTTTTCTTACCATCGCCGTCCAAAATATCAGTGGAACTAATAAGCCTTTTCTTCCTTGCGTCCAATTTAGAGTCATTTTGAGTAGTGTCGTCGTCTTCAAAAACCTTGGCACCATGAACACACAGTAGATCCACAATACAACGTAACACTGCTGAGACGATCGGCTCATTTGTTGTGTCTATTAGCTAAACATTCATATAATTTTTTTTATAATATTGGAAGGCAACAAGCAGGCGGATTTTCTGATGGTAAGAAATTTCCGCCGCCTAGAGACACCAAAGGTGGTAATGGTGCGCTGCCAACCTGAGGCCGGGATGTAAGGCCTTGAGCAAAAGTAAGTTTACCGGCTACCTTACCCTCCGAACCGGAACACGTCATGACGTTATGGCGACAGGAATAGGTAAGGCGGTGGTACCAATCCGGTTGAGTCGCTGCGAAACTCTACCACCTAGTCAGGTGTCGCGGTGTTAGTGACAGTAAGCCTTCGCTCGCCTTTTACGAGCTGCCTGGCAGGAAGGCAGGTGGTCTATTCTTCAAAGGAGCCCGGACCAACACGGGGAAGGAGCCCCCGTTATTATTAAATTGTTATTAGTTTACGCAAGAGGATTAACATACCAACAACAGATTGGAATCTAATCATACACATTTCTGGTATTCTGCTTACAATTAGGAAACAAGCATATTTGACGCCGCCTAGAGACACCAAAGTTGGTAATGGTGCGTTGCCAACCTAAGGCCGGGATGTTAGGCCTCGAGCAATAATTTTAATATAGAGCCTTAAAACCAAAGACACATTTATAAATGAAAAATAGACAACCATAGATGAAACTTAAGACTGTTGTCGTAATATGTCAAACCTTGTTATATTTAACATAACTATTCTCCTTATCAATAAATTACTCAAAAATTTTCAGTATAAAAGAACTTACGTTAGCAAAAAAGAATGCTTTGTGATCTTTGGCAAAAGTTTTATCCAGCATACCATACAATGCCACAGTTTCCAAAGCGTTTTCCAATATATCTGGGTTTTGGAATATTTCATTCTAAAAACAAAATAAATAAAAATTAGAAAATAAAATAAGACAGCCTGTTTAGCGTAAATATTAATGTTGGAAAGTCTTCGAAAACATTTGGGTTTGGTACTTGTTTTGTTGGCTGTCGTTTTTATCGTTATTAGAGATAGGCGTACTAGAGTCTTGTTGCTAAGATATTTTTGTTAATTATTGAAAAATAACAGTGGTTACCCAGCAACTAATCTGAAATAGCACTATCTCTTATCGTAGATAGGTTATTAAGATTGGTCGTATGAGAAGTTTTGGTAAGCCTAATCCTTGGATCACTGCAAACTATTTCGATCAAGACTGCTATATGCTTAGCTTAAATGAATTCTGCCCGTGTATCAAGTCTGTGCGAGACCATCAAGAAACTGTATGACATAACAGTTAATTAGGATAAAAAATTAGCATAATAATATTCTTTTAAATCCAACATGGCGGATGCACCAAGATGGCGGACCAATTCGTATGCCTATGGGATAAAATGTTTTAATAAAAAATACACATATTTAATTTAAGGTATTGTTTGTGTACCAACCGTTTTAACAAGCCGTCTCGGCGCTTATGTATTGCTAGACATTAGCAGCTACTAAGAGTACATATGTATGGAGAAGATAAAGTGCAAAGTTCCCCGCATTTTTTTCAAAAGAACCTTCTCCTGACAATAACCAATACAATAAAAAAATAACAAGCAAAATCGGTCCAGCCGTTCCGACGTGATACGATGAACAGGCGAAATGGGGATTCATTTTTAAATTCCCCTTGGTCATCGCATTAAGCGTAAACGGATGGACCGAGTTTACAAATTATATGTTGTTGAGTCAATGTCAGGGGAAAGGAAAACATCTGTCGGGTCAGCTAGTAACAAATAAATGTAATTAGAATAATACTAACCTCCAGTTCCGTGAACATCATTTGCAATATAGGTGTGATAGTAGTCAATTGGGGAGTGTCCAGAGCGCTATTCAAAATCGTAAGACATTTATTGAGAGTTTCCGCGTCATTGTGCTTTTCTTTTATGTTCTAAAAATATTTTTTAAAAGCATTAATTTTTATAAAAAAACATCAGACACGTCAAAAAAATGTCTTTAAATAAATTGCCATATTATTGGGTTGCAACATCATTAATTATACAAGTATGTATCATATTATAATGGAATGTAAATAAATAAATAAATGGTAAAATATGTCTAAACAAATTTTTCACTTGTTGGTCTGGGCTCCTTTGCAGAATAGACCATCTGCCTTCCTGCCATGCAGCTCGTAAAAGGCGAGCATAGGATTAACGTTACTGGCACCGTGTCATCTGTGTAGGTGGTCGAGTTACGGACCGCCTCACCTATTCCTGCCGCCCTAAACTTAGTGATTGCCGTTGACGTGTTCCGGTTCGAAAGATAAGGTGGCCGATAGATAGGTAAACTTACTTTTTCTCGAGACCTAACATTTCGGCCTCAGGTTGGCAACGCAACATTACAACATTTTCGTATCTCTAGGCGGCGTGAATTTCTTACCATATGGATTTCTGCTTGTTTTCCTTCCAATATCATACAATATCGGTTGGCGGAAGTAATAGTATTCAAACAAGGGGTTCGTTTTTTCTATTATTATTAACTCCATGCCCATATCCGTAGCTAGGCAAAGGTACGCGGACACCCACGATTACCCGAAGATACTTAGTCCCACAATGTGACAGGTGACAAACCTATAGCCAAACAATTGCTCGAGATTGGACATGTGTTAGTTGGCGATAAGTTTTTTTGTTGTTTTTTTTTTAAATACCCGAACCGGGAATCGAACCTCGTGTAACCTCTAGACCATAGCGGCGATTCTATTCTATTTTAGTCTAGAATTTTATTACACTAAAATAACTAAAGTAATAGCAGTAAATGTGTATTTATTGTTTTAGGCGTATGGTAATAATATACTTACCGGCAATGGTGGTGGCGTAGGTGTAACAGTTTGAATGTTTAGCTCTTCTAGTTTTCTCTGTATATCTGCCACCTTAAAGAATATAAATGTTTATCACAAAATTTCTTTAAAAAATAGCTTTGATATTAAACTTTATTAATAATACCTTATCAGCCAGGTGGCGCTATTATATTTGTAGGTGTATTGTATGTGAAACGACTATTTAAATAATAATTTAAAATAATATTAACAATTATTAAATGACTACATGTATGACCTCCAACCTAAATAGCGCCATCTACTTGAAGCTTTCCAGATTACCTCCCATTGGAAACCAATTTTGTTTGATTATAAAAGGCATTGTAGTAACTTCTACTAAAATATTCGTTTTTTTTTGTCTATAATAGTGTAAGTATATATCATTATTAATGAAAGTTTTAGGTACCTTCGCTTTACACTCTGCAGCTAAAGCATAATTTTCATCTCTGACGGCTTCCTCCTGAGCTTCCATTGCTACATTTAACGATACTCGCAAACGTGCTCTCTGTAAAGAAACAGATAATATCATCTTTATTTACCGGTTATTTTAATAAGAAAAATAATTAATTAACGGACAAATAAGTATCAAACTACATTAAATCATTTTTTTTTATTAAATTTGCCAGTTTTGGTAAATCATATCACTGTTTTGACACAACTTTAAAGACGCTTAATATCTGATATTATTACAAATAGCAGTTAAACAAGGCTCATGAATATCCGACTTCAATATAACAAACAAACGAGCACCAAAAAAAATTATTTGTTATTAACTTTTAACCTTTTAGCTAAATAGCATTTTTAAGAGGGCGCAACATAGCCCGCGTATTAATGCTGTTATCTCCCTTGGCAAAGCTTGGGAACCCGTATTCACGGTAATGTAATAATTGTAATAATATATTTTATCTTCATACAAACGAGCGAAAACGAGTTTACTAGGTGTCGAGTCTGGTACACTTGGTACAATACGTGGTATAATCATTGACCTCTAAGTAAATGGACATGAAATTCTTACGAAAAAAGCCTGCCGTCGGCTACTAAATATGGCTGCCATTTTGACATTATAAGGCTGTCCAGAAAAAGTAGAGTACCGATATCGATACATGATCTATTAGTGACGATTGATAGTTAAGTTTAGGCAAATAGATAAGAATTATTATTTACCTACCGAAAGAAATCGCAACTATCACCTTACTTTGTGCTACTCAATTGGCTTATACCTAAATAGGGAAGTGTAATTAAACGAAAGAAAGAATATTTGTTTACTTTTCGCGAGCACGTTTTTTTTACATTGTGGCGTTTATATAAGTTAACTCTTTATATTTATTACAAGACTACTAACTACTAACTAACAAACTACTTTCTTTACTTATAAGTGAGCACTTGAAAGAATTCTTATTAGGTAAGACGGCGATTGACATTTTCAGTGGCAATGGTTTACGTTCTTATCTTGTCCAAATATTCTTCTCTGGGAACGTAAAATAAAATATCGACAATTGTAATATTACACCACTATAAAAATTGAACACTAATTATGGATTCTTGGCAAGCATGAGAACTGTCATGACGTCACTTTAAATCGACGCCAAAATTAGCATAGACAAAAATGTCGTTATCTCTTTCGGCGTACATAATATCATGATTTGTTAAAAGAGACAAAGAGATGTTGTTAAGTTATATGTCCATTCCAACGGTATTTATGCAACTAAATTTGCTATAGAACATTGTTGCACTTCTTTATATATTCCTATTTCTATGGGTATAATACAAATCATTCACAGTTGCTATGCTGTGACGAACGGTCGATGTAACAGCGTTTTTCTTTATTTTGTATGCAATATGTAAGCGTGCGATTGGTGAATGTTATTTTAATTTAATAGGTAAAAGTATTTACTTAATATGGCAAAGAACAATTGCAGATTTTATTATGCTGTTTTTGGGCTTAAAGCTCAGTCTTTAAACTCATAAACAGCAAGAGCTTTACTTGAGCTGTTAAAGATGGATCTTATTTAACATTTACTATCCATTAAACGACTTTTGTTTGTGTTAAAAAATACAATATTAACGATCACAAAATTCAAATAGTCAGATGTCGTTAGATAAAACTGAAGGCGCGTAGCCCTATCGCGTGTTGACACACTACTCCGCTATAGGTATTTATTTCAAAAACGGAGCCGGATCAGACAACTGTATATTATACTACCGTGCCGTATTGGTATAGTTATACACAGTAGTTATGTCCTTCTCAAAGGACAACCTATTTATATGGCTAAATTCATTGAAAATGGTTCATTTGCATCAATAAAAACGCATACAATCGCATTTTTCATATTATAAAATTTACATGGATTTATTTAAGAGACGCCTAGTTTCGCTTTATACCATTTTCATTCCTGAAACTTCAATTCAAAACAAAAATTCTAAGACCAAAGTGGAAATAATTTTACCTGAAGTTTTACTTCCGTGCAATCAACAGCAGGTTGAGGTGGCATTTCCTCCTCTTGTTCAGGTGGTTCCCGAATGGATGATACAATACTGCAGATAACTTCCATTCGTTGGGAGACATCAGGTATGACCAGGTCAAAGGCAGACACAAATGCTCTAATGACATCAGTATTTAATGGTGCATGGTTTCCTGGTAAATCAAGTAAAAGTGATGTTTGCAAAAAAAAAACAACTATGTATATTAAACTATGCGTTTGAAAAAAGTAGCTAAGTTGCGGTTCGAAGGGCATACGTTGCGTATACATGTCATTAATATTATACTGGATGTTTTGGTTTAGGCAAATATTTGCACACCACAAGTTGGTAGAATAAGTTGGAACACCTAAATAATTTAGTGCCATCTTTGTAACACTCATATCATATTCCGCAAAGAAATATATTTCTTTTCTTTTTCTTTTTCTATGCATATTAATCTTTTCCAAACACAAAGCGAAAAAAGATCATTGACTCTAAGAATTTATAGCGTGTACCAAACGCAAGGTGAAAAAGATCGTTATTACGTCTTCTTCTTCTTCTTTTATAAATGTGGCTTTCAATCGTTTTTTACGACTTATTTAGCCAGTGTCAGGTACGGGTATTAAGTCTTTATTTTAGTCATTAGTCACTATTTACAAAGTCATGTTAGGCTCTTGAGTAAAGCGGTGGCTTCGTTACTCAAGCTCTTCTAGTGAGATTTAGCGGCAGCGAGGAAATATACGATACACTAATTTCTTCTTAATAATTTCACTTGTGCACTTTATCTGAACAAAATTAAACATATGCCCACGTAAATGAACTAAGTTTACTCATAATTAATACCAAATTCAATAATTACGAAAAATATACGACCATCTTCTTTCACATGGCGCCAAAACTCCCGTTATTACGTCAGTGCCGAACGAAACCAAAAGCGTAATTTCCATATAAATATTGTTACAAATCTTTCTTTAAATTACTATAATAATGCTAAAATTTACACAGTTTACATGGTTCGTGGTAAAAGACAGGTCGAGCGTCGACACGCAGCGAGTTCATTCAGAGATGTCAAACCTATTCTTTATCAAAATATGAGTTAAAACACAAGGCCTCAATCCGTTTTTAGCTCTGATTAGTTAGCTGACATTACAATTATTCATAGCTGACATGTCGTGTCTATAAACTAAATCTCTGTTTAATTTTAGTTTATAAGTTCAATAGCTATCAGGGTTCCGTGATTAATGACTAAATGTTTTTTCGCTTATACATATCAAATGATATGTATAGTAATCCAGAAGAATACTAGGTCTAGAAGAATATTAGATATGTTCAGAAGGCTGTTATCCCAGAGAGTCGATGAATTTGGGTTGCTATTCGATAGGGTTGTTGACCACGACCAGTTGCAATACTGCTCGTGAACTTTTAAATATTAGGAAATTTAGTCTTGATTGTCATTCAATGTTATGAAAAGAGATACAATAACAAATATAATAATATTAGTCCAACAAAACCCTTTAAACAAGTTGAAGGGACGATAATGACGGATTTTGCTTGTTTGGTCACGAGGAAGGATCAAAAAAATCGAGCTGCATTGTTATTGCCCAAAGTATTGGGGTTAACTACATGATAAATCTCAATATTTGTACACCTCAAATAGCTACTTTTTACATGATTATAAAAGCCTATCGCAGTGCAGAGAGAATTTGCATGCATTGATATATTCGCCTACTGACAGTATCGAGGTAAGCACAGGCATTTTTTTTTAATACTTAGTAGTAGTGTAGTAACAGTAGTATATTTATATTCTGATATTTAAACCATCGCGTTGCATTTTACTAAGTGATAACATATCACACCCGTATTAAACCAATTATTCAATTACTGCGTGGATTTTTTTTATGAATTGGAAGGCAAACCAGCAGACGGATTTCCTGATGGTAAGAAATTCTCGAGACACCAAAGGTGGTAATGGTGTGTTGCCAACCTCAGGCCGAGATGTTAGGCCTCGAGCAAAAGCAAGCTTACCGGCTAACTTACCCTCCAAACCGGAACACGTCATGACGTTATGGCGGCAGGAATTGGTAAGGCGGTGGTACCAATCCGGGTAAGTCGCTACGTAACTCTATCACCTAGTCAGATCTCACGGTGTTGGTGACGGTAAGCCTTTAATTGCATTTTACGAGCTGCCTGGCAGGAAGGCAGATGGTCTATTCTGCAATGGAGCCCGGACCAACACAATTATTCTTTAATTAATCATTTACTGCGATAACTTAAAAATGAATAATAATGTCAAACAAGGCATGGTTGATGATCATAAATTCCCAAACAAGAATAAATCTTACAATAGCAGGTAAAAGGTTTACAATCCCTTAAGATATTTATCACTACTTTTGTACGAGCAAGACACGACAGCGAGAGACAGATTACAACCAATTGACGTATAAATATCTTCCTGCTTCGCCATCGTATTTTAGTAATTTATACTGACCTGTCAATGTATCTGTGATAAGAGATTGTAAGGCAGCACGTCCAGGAGGATCAGAAGCATCGTACACGCGCAACAGACACGCCAATTCATGCAGTACGTACTGCCGCGTACTAAACTGGACAGGATCCTCACTCTCAGGTGGACAAGGTGCCTCAACGATTCTGAAAATAAAAAAAAAATGACGTATACAGGGTTACATTAAAGGACCGGTTAAATTTTAATATAAAGAAGTTAAGGCTAAAATGATAGTGCAAATATTATTGATAAATTTTAATGTTTTACTTTTATACACATTAAAAATAGTTCACTTGTAGTGCCTATATCGTACCTAGTACGAAGTATAACGTCACCGGCCTACGCATACAATTGTGGTTAACAAGAACCAGTTGTATGATTTGATTACGTTATATCAACGCATCTTGCATTTTGCGTCGGACAAAAAATATAGTTGTAATTTATTTTTTAATTTTTAATTACGTGGGAGATAGAAAGTTTTATCGGTTCTGAGCCGTCTCCTAAAATTTAGCTGCTCCTTTAACTCTAACCCTGTATATAACACGAACTGAAGTCGTAGAAGCAACTTTAGTGTTTATAATAAATATCGACATAAATCTTTTCCATTTAATAAAAAATAATTTGATAAAAAAATACTTAGTTTATATAACTTTTCTAAAATAAAAGTAGCCTAAGTTACTTCTTACTAAATTCTAACTAACCCGACAACCTATCCCGTCAACATCGAGCCGTTTCATAAATTAATCAGAACAAATAGACAGTCAAAAATTGAAAATGTTATTGCATTCAAACATATGCAGTAAAAAGCGGTTATTTTAACATTACAAACAGACTCTCTAATTTCGTTTATTGTATAAATATAATAATATATAGATCAAAGTTAGTTTCTTTCTTAAAGTGGCAAGCATACATTGCAGTTTCATACACCATACTGCAGGTATACCTTTGCATACAAGAGAACAATATTATCACAAACGTGCTCACGTTCTAATATATCCAGTAAGAACTACTAGGTCGGGTAAAATCATTTCCAAGGTCTCATCGTCGTCAATCTTCTGTAAATGTTCTGCTAAATGTCGCCAGTACCATGCTGTCTCCTTATTGAGCTTGTCTGCTGGAATAAGTCGCAGGGACTTATTGGTTGGCAGCCATTCCAGAAGTTCGGAAATTGGAAGGCGTCTGTAAAAAACAAATTTGAATTTTGGTGTTAATATACATTAACATAAGTTAATACTTTTTTTAATGTAGAAGATTCATAGGTAAGTCCCCTGGTATTACATACATAAGTTCGAGAGTGGTGATGAAATCCTATGATCACCTATCTTACTAATCTGCAAATCGGGCTTTTCTTAAATAAATAAAAGTTACTCTCTCTCTCTCTTTCTTATTTGGGTTCTTTGGTATTTTTAGGGTTCCGTATCTCTATGGAGAAAAATGGAACTCTTAAGCATCACTTTGTTGTCAGTCCGTCGGTCTGTCTGTCAAGGCCCTTTTGAGCAAAATTTATATCAAATACTCAAGACTATTTTGTCCCTTGGAGCAGTGAAAAAAATCAAACTTCTAAGCCAAACAATCAAACGATACAGCCCTTTAAACCGCAAATTTCAGCAAAATTTTGAATCTACTCGTATCGAGGGTATCAAAACGTATAGGATACTTTCCGTGAACTCAGATTTAATTTCAAATTTGGTACAAAACAACATTCGACAGCACAGACAAAGAAAAAAATATGAAAACCGTACATTATTAGTTACAACTATTACTATTATAAATTCGAAAGTTTGTGAATATGTATGTATGAATGTTTGTTAGCCTTTCAGAGACAAACGGCTGATCGGATTTGTCTAAAATTTAGAACACGGATAGATTGTGACCTGGATTAACATATAGTTACTTACTTTTCTACTTTTAATCCTGATCGCACAACGTGTTCCTGTGAAAACGGGGGCGAAGCCGCTGGCAATATCTAGTCACATAATAAAATGTGATGATGGGTGAACAAGTCCGGATTGCATTTGGCCGTTTTATTTTTCATGTTATAACGTATTTTTATAGTAAACTGCTCACATACAAAACAAAAAAGAGTTTACTTAAAATTCTTACTTGAACAGCGATTCCAAAAGTTTTCCAGCAGTGTATTGAGAATCTTTGGCATCCTGGGCGTTGTCTAGTCTAATAGCTTTTAATAACTCAATGATGTTGCCTTCAAAAGTACTTAACCAACCAGGAATTAATATTTCTTCAACCACTCGACGCACGCGTTGACTCCTCTCAGTTAGTCCAACCTATAAAACAGATTTCTCCGCCTTATCTGTGGTGTAACACTCACTGACACATTTGTGTATTCGATCGTAACAGAGAGATCCAAGGAAGAGTGGGGGTTAAAAGAAAGCTTTGGTGTTAAAATGAGAAAAAGCATGCTCTGCTGGTTCGGTAATGTGGAAATAATGAAAGATAAAATATTGACACAGCAGATATACAATGCGAATGTGGATGGATGTAGATACCCAGGGAGAACTAGGTTACATTCCACAGTCTCTATCACTGAGAGTGTTGTCCAAGGGTGGTGTCAAGAGTCTCCGAAAACGGCATGTTTGTATGATTTGGCGCTAGTAACTCTCTGCCCACTTCACAAGGGACTTGGCGTGAAGATATGTGCGTATATTATTAATTAAATTAGCTGTTTGCCCGAGACTTCGTCGACGTAGTTACGATTTTCATCCCCTAATATGGTCCTTTGGAAATAGCTTTTTGAAAAAAAAGTATACGTTTGAACTCGGATCCGTAGTTTTATACATATTAAATTTCATCAAAATCGGTTCATCAGTTTACTAGCGAAAAAGCAAAGACATACGACAGAGAGAAACAGCTATTAACAGTTTGTATAGATTGATGGAAAACAATGCTTTGTGTTACCCATTTTCCCTGCAATTTCCTCGGTTTGTCATTTCATAAGAACCTTTTCCTGACAATAACTCAACAAAAAAAATATTTGACAAAATTGGACCTCCGTTCAGTCATGATGCGAGGACCACGCGAAATGGGGATTCATTTTTACATGTAGAAGTTTATAAGTGGGGTTATAAATTTCATATATGTTCAGTTATCAGTATAGAAAGCATGTTTGAATTTGTATCAGTACCTTTAATGTAAGCATGCGCTGGCGAACTCTCAATTGTGTGACGTTCAGTGCAGCTATGTAGAGGAACGCGGCGCGACGTACTGCTTCGTCCACATCACACAGCCGTTCCAACACATATGGCACATTGCGGGTGCACTTCGCTATAGACATCACTATGGCTCTACAATAATTAACTTTTTTAATCAAACCTCATTTATTTAAAGACGTAAAGATAGGCACTCATTTAATCTTTTGCAGTCAAAAATAAACTTAAAATTAAAAAAAAACGACGGGTTGCACTCCGGGAGTGCCGGCGGAAGTGAAAACTTGAATATTAAAGTTGTGCACATTTGATATTTTGGAATGGTTAGGGAATAATTTTTGCACAAATTGCTTTAATTACCAATATCAAAGTACTATCATTTATGTGGTAGAATACAATATTCATTTTTTGCGCTATCGTACACAAACATGACAACACCAACATTTGCGCAAGCGCCCTGCGCCGTCTTATCGCGCAAGCGCCTTGCGCCGTCTTACGAATTTTCAATAAGGTCCCGTGCCCCGACGCGAGTTGAGAAGTTTTTACCCATTCCAAAAAAATGCGCAACGCCGTTAAAGAAGTTTTACTTCAAAAAATATTAATCCCCAACAAAACCTAGGTATATGTATATGATGTAGCAAACAATCATCTTGATCACGTCAGCTTTCAAACAAAAAAAACTCCGCATCCAAACCCCCCAACAAAAGCTACAAATGGTTAAAAAAATATTAAAACCACATTAAATACACTTTTTTAATGTGTTAAGTAACAAATAAACACAGGTTACTTAAGGTAAGAAATTCATGTGGCCTGTAGACGCCTGAAATAATAGTGGAGTGTTGCCAGTCTGAGAGCACAATCTTTATCCTAACTTCAAATATGAACACTACCACAGCGTGCACTGAAACAGTTGAATTGTCAAAGTAAAAGTTGTAGAAGTTTTACCTAGTCTGAATTACCTACTTCTCTAGTGAAATAATCCAGATATCTAGTGAGTGATTATTGAGTTATTGAATCGCTTTTGTGGTCTAGCGGTCCGGCGTCGGACTCGACTTCTTGAAGTCCCAGGTTCGATTCCCGGGTAAGGCAACAATGAAAATAGAAAATATATATTTTCAATTTTCTATTAAAATAACGTTGCCCAGGATTGGATTTTGGTTGATGCCCGGTTGGCGATAGGCTTGCCACCTATCACATTGTGGGACTTAGTGACTTGGGCTTGTCGTGGATGCTTTTGTTGTGCCTCTGCCTACCTTTTTCTGGGATATGGGAGTGGACATACTATTTTTTTATCTACAGTGCAATCTATATAACTCGAATATCAAGGGAAACGCAAAAAATCGAGTTAACGACATTTTCGAGATATATACGATTAAACTGCTGAAATTCAACTTACAAAGGCGAATTTTAATAACAATTCAGCTTAAGTTTTAACGAAAACATTTTTTACATACTATTAAAAGTAATTGTGTCATGTGTCGACAAGGAACAAACATAACGTTCGAATCTGTGTTACTTAGAAAGTTTTATGAATTTATTCATTCATTACATGTGTACAAGACAAAAACAATAGATTAGAAGCCCCGAACCGGAACATTGAACAAATCCAAAATTAGGATTTTATTGCTTGCTATTATACGTATGTCGGGTTATTCTAAGTAAGACGTCATTATATTTTATTAAATACGACTTACTGAGTATCCTTTTTTAAATTGAGTTATAGAGTATAAATATGTATCTATACTTGTATCTATACTTGTATGTGTATCTATACTTCGTAGGGAAATAACATTTTGTTTGAGTTACAAAGTTTAAATAATTCGAGATACAGCGTATTTAGGGGTTCCGCGGAAGGGAATATTTTTTTTCGAGTTACTGAGGATTTCGACTCGTTTCAAAGGAGGTTTCTAGTTATAAAGGTTCCACTGTATTGAGTGACGGAGTTGTCACATTCCAACAGCGATAAAAAATATATATAAAGAAGTTAAAATTTGGGTACCTACCTTCTAACTGAAGAACTGGGATCACAGCTCATGTGGAATCGATAGGCACGTGTTACAACGTCATCTGGTTCCATTGGATTTTGTAACCTTTGTAGTGCAAGTGCTGCACGGCATCTGACAGCTCCACGAGTATCTTGGAGACGTTGCATCTACATAATTTGTACAATAATTAAAACAAGACTAATAGGTACCACTTTACCACAAAAAATATTAAACACTTGTTGAACACTTGTCTTACTATACACTGTATAAAATTGGATTCTGAACCAAAAACATGCTCCCACGTCATCTATATGGCGAATGCTTATTGATTGTCAATTTAAGTGTTTAGTTAAACAAATGTCTAACTTTTTTTTGCGGTAAGGCAGTTTTGTAAGTAAGCCTAAGTTAATACTGTATTACCTATTTACTTGTTATATTGAGCATTTGACTGACGATCTTGCTTTTATTAAAAAATAAACATAGGTATTGTCAAATATGGCACGAAAATTGTCAACATACCTAATTTCGAAATACTAGTGTTATGGTACATATAAGTTGGATGTACACCTCTCATTCCTCATAGTAGAAAAAAATTGACTTTTAAGGATAAGTAATTATGTTATATTTAATTATAGTTTTAAAATGTTTGGTAATAAGTAAAGAAACTAGTCACAAATATAAATAATTGGCTTAAAAGTATAAATAAATAATTATCCCTGGACAAATCACACAAATTGAATCTAACCCCAAAGTAAGCAAATTATATGCTTGTGTTATGGGTGTTAGTCAACGATACTAATACGAGGGTTATCTCAAAAGTAAGGTTCCCTATTTTTTTTCATACTTAAAACAAATTTTATTCATTAAGTGTTTTACATCGTTGGAAAAGTTGATTCAAGCCCTATTTTTCGACATAATCACCATCAACTTCAATGCACTTTTTCAGTCGTTTTATCCACTTTGCAAAACCCGCTTCATATTCTTCTGCCGCCAAGTCTTTGAGATATTTTTTCACACAATTTTGAACTTCCTCATCGTCCGCAAAGCGCTGTCCAGCAAGGTAATTTTTGAGTTTGGGAAACAGGTGGAAGTCACAGGGGGCCAAATCAGGGCTGTAGGGGGG
>NJDD01000576.1:62926-75219 GCA_002245505.1 Calephelis nemesis
TCATTAGTCACATGTCTTCCGTTAATTATTCTTATACAGTCATTAGTCACTATTTACAAAGTCACGTCAGGTTCTTGAGTAAAGCGGTGGTCACTTTACAAAAGCTCACTTTGGGAGATTTGGGGACAGCGATTAAATTCACGATACACTAATTTCTTCATGATTATTTCATTTGTGCACGTTCACTGAACAAAACTAAACTAATTCCCACCTAAATTAACTAATTTCACTCAATATAAACACGAAAATCAATAATTATGAAAAAATACGACCATCTTCATTCATGATGGCGCCAAAACTCGTTTTTTTTTTAAGTTAGTTTGCCAGTTGCCTCTTTCTGGGGCCGACTAAGACCTTCAGGCCATGCTGCCACGTCTTCCGTATCAATTATTTCGTCATTAGTCACATGACTTCCGTATTAATTATTCTTATACAGTCATTGGTCACTATTTACAAAGTCACGTCAGGCTCTTGAGTAAAGCGGTGGTCACTTTAGACCATTGACCTCTAAGTATATGGACATGAAATACCAGCCTAAAATAGCCTGCCGTCGGCTACTAAATATGGCTGCCATTTTTGAGAGAGTACCGATTTGCTACAATTAAGTAATCTGTGGTACCGATATCGATACATGATCTATTAGTGACGCTTGATTGTTAAGTTTAGGCAAATAGATAAATAAGTATTATTATTTATCTACCGAAAGAAATCGCAACTATCATCTTACTTACATTGTGCTACTAAATAGGGAAATGTAATTAAACAAAAGAAATAATTTTTGTTTACTTTGTTTTTTTTAAATTGTGGTGTTTAAATATGTTTAGCCTTTATATAAGTTAACGCTTTATATTTATTGCAATATTGATTATCATTACAAAAAAATATTGATCAGATTACATTCAAACCACTTTCTTTACTTGTAAGTGAGCACTTGAAAGAATTCGTATTAAGCTAGACTGTGCTTGATATTTTCAGTGGCAATGGTATAAGATCTTATCTTGTCCAAATATTCTTTTCTGAGAACGTAAAATAAAATATCGACAATTGTAATAGTACATCACTATAAAAATTAAATATGGATTCTTGGCAAACATGATAACTGTCATGACGTCACTTTAAATCGAAGCCAAAATTAGCATAGACAAAAATGTCGTTTTCTCTTTCGGCGTACATAATATCAACATTTGTTAAAAGAGACAAGAGATGTTGTTAAGTTATACGTCGATTCCAACGGTATACAACTAAATCTGAACGTAATTGCACTTCTTTATAATATATTCCTATTTCTATGCTTTACACAAACTCACTTTGGGAGATTTTATTAACATTAGAGATTTCATTAACATTCATAACACGAAATTCAACAATTATGAAAAAACTTCGAACATTTTTTCTCTCGATGGCGCTAAAACTCTCTATCGCTGAGTTATATCGATTTATTCTGAAAAATTATCGATATTTTGATATATCGTTTTTGTTGCCCAAGCCTAGAGGTATTTATTTGGCATGTTTGGAAATTGGAATGTTTTGGTTTGATTCAAAGAATATAAATACTCTTTAACAAGAGGTTTGATTGTTTGATAACAAAGAGTAAAGTAACTGTCCATAAAGGATTTGATAAACATTTTAACAGTAAACGTAAAGTTTACGTGCTTTTTATTTGAGTACAAAATCTACGACGATATCGTTTTTTCTATGTAAAACAAATTATAAGTTCACTTTTTACAGTATATCACTATAATGGAAAACAATACTGTAGTTGTGTCATCATTTTTTTCAAAAAATATTGAATCTACTGACTCTTCTAGTATATGTGATGAGTTTTTAAAATTAATTGAAACACTAAATGGAAAATTGGAAAATTATAAGCTACCAGCCACTGTGAAATGTGTCTATAACCCAACTATTTATGCCAGATATACATTTGAAATGTTTGTTAGAAAATACTGTAATTCAACTAAAAAAATAATGTTCTTTGGTATGAACCCTGGACCTTGGGGTATGTCTCAAACTGGGGTGAATATAAGTGCACACTAAATTAAGTATTTCTAGCAATTTACCAGTTATATACCTAACCCTTATTTGTTTTAGGTACCATTTGGTGAAATCGCTTCTGTAAGAGACTGGCTAGGTATAAGCGGTCCTGTTGATAAACCGCCATTAGAATTGAGAGAGAGACCAGTAAAAGGTTTTGACTGTACTAGGTCAGAGGTACTATGATTACAGAAAACACTTTTATAGGATTATAGAAGGCAAGTAAACAGATAAATTTCCTGAGGTAGTTTGAGGCTGAGCATAAACAAGTCAGGCTTAACCCTACCCTCTACACTGGAATGTCACTAGTTAAGTACCTAGTTAGTGATAATTAAAAAATACAACTTAACAAAAGTCAATGCAATATAACTAGAACCTAAGGGTGAGTAAATCAGCTCTGAACCGGTTCAAATATTCAGATAGTGTAATATTTGAGTCAGAGCTGCAGCTCAAGTCTAATACTTTGCAGCTCACTTTTGAATTGACTTGTCTTGAGCTAATGACTATTATTAGTAATCAATGGCTAAAATAACCTAACCTCACTAATACAGGCTAACATTTTATGGTTATATTTTAGCAACAACTTGTTCTCGCTATTAATAGATAAGTTGAGCTGAACTGTGAGTTGGTTTGCAGTTTTGGCTCAATTTTGTAACTCATGAGCTGATCTGCGGTTGACATGTTTTGGTTGAGCTACCCATATCTAGTAGATTACTTATGTTGACAGGTATTGTGGCTAATGTGAAAGGTCACCAAACAGGTACAAGTCTTTACCGATGGTAAGAGATGGCCTATAGACACCATAGAAGTAACAGGTGTGTCACTGTCCTGTGGCCGAGATGCTATGCCTATTGTGCAAGTCTAAAGGGTACCTTACCCTCTGCACAGGAACATGACCAAGTTGTTTTTGCAGCAGGAATAGGTAAGGCGGTGGATCCCTCCCAAGAAAGTTGCTGTACAGCACTCTGCCACCATTCAAATTTAAAATTAAAACAGAACTAAAACTGATGCTGAGAGTATTGTTTGCCTTCTTAGTACATTCTGTATTATACTGTTATTGAATGTAAGTAGTTAAGTAATTGAAATATTGAATTAAATATGACTAGAATACAATCATAACTTAATATGTAATAGGAAATTGAAGCTAATTTAAGTAAGCTGTTAGATTACTTGAACAACTGCTCAAAAGCATTATTTTTTAATTGATACTGATGCCAAGAATTTTGTTTGTACTCTTTGTAATACTTACCTGAAAGGATTGTTGTAAATTTAATGTGTCTGTGTGTGTGTGTTTGTGTGTCTGTGGCGTCGTGACTTTTGAATGGATAAACCAATTATGATGTGTATAATATAGTGTTTGAAATTGTTAGTTGTTACATAATTGTTAGGATACATACTTATAGGTTTTGTTGGAAGTTATTCAAAATCGCTGCTGTGATTTAGCGATCCGGCATCGGACTCGGTCCCTGGTCTGGCAACAAAATAGAAAATGTATTTTTTCAATATTCTATTAAAAAATAATTTTGCTCGGAATTGGATATGTATCCGGCTGGCAATAGGCTTGCCACCTATGACATTGTAGGGCTCAGTGTCATCGGCTAGTCTTGGGTGCCTTGGTTGTGCCTCTGGCTACTTTATTAGGGATATGAGTGTGATGATAATATGTTTTTTTCTATTAAAAAAATAGCTTTGTTTTGTATTCTATATTATACTGATCTTAAACTGACATTAATTTGTCTTAGATAAGTGGAAAGAGGTTCTGGGGATTGCTCCAAAAAATATGTGGAGTACCTGAAAATTTTTTTGCTACTAGCTTTGTTTACAATTACCTTAATCAACAATGGATGAAAAGCAATGGATGCAATTTAACACCAGGAGACTTTAGAGTAAGTAGTCATCTTTTACCCAATTTCTTGTAGATAGATTGTGACGTTAAAAAACCTTTTTGAATAGTTTGAGACTGGTATCCAATGGAAATTGTTTATCTTGCCCATGAAGCTCCAGAGACGTAATCATACAAACTAAAAATAAAAAAAAAGTATCTTCACGCCCACCAGGGCACCCACGACTAGACGAAGACACTAGGCCCCATAATGTGATAGGTGGCAAGCCTATCGCCAATGGGGCACATATCCAACTCAGAGCAGCATTTTTTCTTATTAGAAAATTGGAAATACCACATTTTTTTTGCTCGACCCAGGATTTGAACCCGGGACCGCATGAAGTCAAGTGCGACACTTGGACCCCTAGACCACAAAGGCGAATAAAATAATGAGCCTTTTATTGGAGAATATAGTTTTCCATATCCGTATAAAATTAGAACTAAGTTTTATTATGATATATAGCAGACTTTTTTTATCCAATAAACACCGTATTGGTAAAAAAGAAGTCTGCTAGGTCATATATAGGTTGTGGTCAGGGCCTATAAAATTTATTTAGATGATAATTAAAAATCTTAAAACAATTTTTTCCCAAAAAATATTATCAATACTGTAGAGATGGTGAAAAAAAAACAATTTACAATGTTTGTCTCACGCAAAATAAGAGATGCGTGGTTATAACGTCAACAAACTGGTGAATGATTGAACAAACCCACGGAACGCAGTGTCGCATTCGCAGGCTGGTGACGTCATGACTCGTGCTAGGTACGACGTAGAGTGACAGCAAGCGAAGCGAAATTGTAAACAAATGTTTATAAAGTAAATATTACAATTTGGCATTTGGCCGGTCCTTTTAAAGTCACCCTGTATAAAAATCAATTGCTGTTCTAACCAACGAGTACTTACGTAAAGACGTACATAAAGTCGCCAGTCGTCAATTATACGACTCCTTAAAAAGCCGCATTTTTATTTGTTACTTTTGTACGTTAGGTATCCTCGGCTAATTCTGTCACTTTGAAAGGACCCGATAAATTTTAGTATAACGGGTTTAAAATTATTACCAAACTTTATTATTTGCTTTTATAAACATTCATTTGAAACAGTCCGCAAAACTCTTTCACTTGTTGTCACGATCTAGTACGAGTCATGACGTCACTAGCTTACGAATGCGACTGCGGTCGGCGGGAACCAGTTTTATGCTTTGTCTATGTTATAGCCATGCATATTTCTTTTCGAAATCGCTAATATGTTGCTAACCTCGCTGGTCTTACAACTTCACCGGACTATACCATGCATCTTGTAATTTGCGTTGGATAAAAATTGTAAATCCTTTTTTTTATCTTCTTTCATAGTTCGAAAATGTTATCGATTCCAAACCGTTTCTTAAAATTTGTCTGGTGCTTTAGATGTAACCCTGTATATCACTTGTACTGATTACTACTTTCCGGCAGGTTTATTCCGTGATCCATCTTAACACACAAAACAGCCTTAACACAGAAGCCTATCTGTTAACTTTTGATGCTATAAAAATGACCTATGTCAATGACTTTGTGAATCAATTAGTCAATGTGTAGGTAAAACAAGCACACTAAACATTAATATCAGTTTTAAGAAATTAAGGGAGCGTCTATTTATTTACGTGAGGCGTTGTTTCAACTTTTTAAGACCCTCATAAGTCATAGTGATATTTCATGAGTTTAGACTCAATTCAATTCCCTCCCTTCTCACCCAATTTTATGTGAGATTTTGTAAGTCAATTTCTAATGTAATTAAGTACGTGGGAATTATTAAAAAGAAAAAATGCTTTGTAGTTTTATTTACGACTACCTAGAACTAGTATAGATGAGAAATTAGAATCGCAAGAAGAATTTAACATATTTAAGAATTTAATATAAAAGTATGTAGGTATTTTAATGCCCATATCCCCGAAGAGGGAGGCAGAGGCACAACCAGGGCACCCAGGACTATCCGGTGACACTAAGTCGCATAATGTGATAGATGGCATGATAGATTGCATATGTGCAATCGGGCAATCCATCAAATCAATAAATGCAATCCCTTACAACGTTAATTTTGATAGAAAATTTATAATACACATTTTCTATTTTTTTTTTCTTGTCCGATCCGGGGATCGAACCTCAAGAAGTTAATTTGGACGCCGGATTGCTAGCGACGCCAGGCCGTCAGACCACAGAGACGATCAGAATTTAATATAATATTTTATTTCAGATATCAGAAATGGAACCCTTATATGATATCTGCGACCCAATATTCGTTGAAGTATTAAAGCTATATGAAGTCGAAATAATTGTTGCGATTGGGAAATTTTGTGAAACTAGAGCACAGAAGGCTTTAAAAAAATATATGCGAGAGTCTTCTATACAGGTGTGTTTAAAATATTTATATGAATTATAAATAAATAAAACATTTTTTTTAATGTCAAACAAGTAGATTGTGTTTGAGCTAAAAAGTATTAAAAAAAAATATACTTTTTAGCTCAAACACCGTCTGCTTGTTAATAAATAGCGAACAAGCATTCGGCTTTCCTAATGATAAGAGATAACAACGGCCTATATATAGAAACTAGCTATAATAAAGTATAGACTAAGGTAGGAGTAAAGTAGATTTTATAATCTATATCCTATTGTAATAAAGACTATAATACTAGGTTGAAGCATGTTTATTAATAAGACGGTAGATATTAAAGACGCGTCACTGTCTTGTTTAGGTATTAGGCTAATTGTGCAAGTCTACCGGCTATCCTACCCTCCGAAATGGAACATGACACTGTCATTTTGGCGATAGGAATAGGCAAGTTGATGCATTCTTACAGTGGCCCAGATGTTGGACTTGACTTCATGAAGTTCCGGGTTCGATTCCCGGGTCTCGTAACAAAAAGAAAATATGGTTTTTCACATTTTCTTAACGAAAAATGTTTCTTGGGATTGGATATGTGCTCTGTTGGCGATAGGCTTGCCACCTATCACATTGTGGGACTTAGTGTCTTCAGCTAGTCGTGGGTGGCCTGGTTGTACCTCTGCCTACCCCTTCGGGAATTTGGGAGTAAAGATTTTTTTAATTTTCCCCGCGATGGTCTGGGTGTTATGTAGGTATTTAACTCGGGATCAACTTCACTAAGGACATTCAATAAAACTTCATAGCTCATTATCACAAGTTTATTTCAGGACCAACTTGAACGGGCTAGCGGTGTTGCCATGTAAGACGTCTGCACACATGCGTACAACATATATAATACCAGGTCCACTGGGTAGATTAGACCAACTGCATTCCTGTCAGGCAGCTCATAAAAGGCGAACACAGATTAAAGGTCACTACCAACAAGACCATTGCTGGTAGAGTGCTGTGCAGCAGTTTGGCCCGCTAGGGATCCACTGCTTTAGCTATTCCTGCCGCCATAATGACTGTCATCTTCTGGTTTGAAGGTAGAGTTGCCGGTAGACTTGCACATTAGGCATGACATCGCACAGGACAGCGCATTTATATCAGAGTCATAGTGGCTGCAGGAATAGTCGAAGCGGTGCTGGACAGCACTTTGCCTTGAGTACTCTAGTAAGTTTGGGTGAATCATAACTTTCTATCTTTCTCTATCCTTGCAGATTCGTTACTTACCACACCCAAGTCCCAGAACTGTCAACAACAATGACTGGGAGGAGAAGGCCCTGGAACTCATTAGAAAATGGAATCTCTTGCAGTATTATACGTAACTTTTTTAACTTTTTAGTATAAGATAGAAATTTTCATCTTAGTTGCACATTACAAAAGTTATGTTTTTATAGACATTCAAATCGAAAAATTTCCAACATTAATATTTTAACCATTTAAAACCAGAGATTTAATATTACCAGAGGTCGCCCATTGGTCGAAATTCGAGCATAATACATTTTAATGTCTTTTTGATAAGAACGCCATCTTCATTTATCAAGACCAACTACTATGTTTCCAAACTTTATGAATATAGTTTGGGTGACATCTGTGATATTTTATCGCTATCATCAATGAATTTGTTCGTGTGTGTCAAATGCAAGGTAGTATGTGTAAAGTTTTATTTTTTAAATGCATTAACGCTTTATTTGCATTATTATTAAAAAATATTAGCGTTCTGCTCCTACACATAAACTGTCAGAGTACCAAATTTAATACTCATGCGTCCGCTCAATTTTCGTAAAAAGGGGTCCAAAGTTTTTGCTGTATTTGCTGCAATGGTGTTGTTTGGCTTGCCTCGTTGGTCGAGTGGCTAGCGTACACGCCTAACTACACCGACTAATCGCGAGGCTCGGGTTCGATTCCCGACGGGGGCAGGCATTTGTGTGATGAACATTTAGATGTCTGCATTTCCGGGTCTGGGTGTTTATTAAATTTATTCAGGTATCTATTTAAGTATTTCCTTGTATTAGTATCGTTGACTAACACCCATAACGCATTATTTGGAAATGTTTCGATTAGAGGGTATAAATATATAAATAAAAAAAGCCCACTGTGGGACGTCGCATCGGCGTCAGCATATAGTCCACAGCATATAGTCCAAAATATAGCCACTGCTAGGGTCGAGTCCTGACAGCGCCACAACAGTTGTGTAAACGAGCCAAGAGATGGCGTTTACCCGCATCATTAGATTGTTCCCACCATCATTGTCATTAAGAACAGCTATTAATACTCAAAAAAATAGTCATAAATAAATTCACTGGGGTCTTTTGTCCACTGCGTGTCCGTCATATGACCGATATGACCGGATTGTTTTCGGTGGTCACCCTGGCATTGTTAAGGGAAAGACTAGCTTTTAATATTTTACTTATGTATAGACTAAGTTTAGCATTCCTAGCTTAAATAACCGCCTAATTTAGAATTTAGAATAAGAATTTATTTTGATTTATTAAAAACATTAAGAATCCTATTATTTTTACAATTAAGCATATCTTGTATTATTAAGATTACAATTTTTAAATAAGGTGCCCTATGTAAGTTGTTATTTAAATTTAAGTTTTTGAGTTTTGGAAGATTTTTGTGAGATTTTGTTTAAAATGTTATTATTTGTTTTTTTAATTAACCAATAAGACACAATAATTGATTTTATAATTGTTACTTATATATTATATACTAGTATATATATTATATATATAAAAAAACTTTTATACAACTTAATCTCAGGTAGGTACATGTACCTTTAAGTACGTACGTATATACCTTGTATTTTTTGGTGCTTAAGAATACATTTGATTTTACAAATACACCTTTCTAATTATTTTTTCAAATAAGTAATCTCCTTTGTGGTCTAGTGCTCCAGTGTGGTGTTGATTCAGTCCCGTCCCGTCAGTTCAGTCAAGTCCCGGGTTCTATTTCCGGGTTAGGTTAGGTTCTAGTTCGAAATATGTTTTTATTTTCAAATTTTTAACAAGATTATGCCCAGGCAATAGTTTTGTCACCTATCACATTGTGGCGTAAATATTTATGGCTAATAGGTGCCCTTAGTTAAACCTCTGCTAACCTTTCGTAGCACGGGCGTAAAGATGCGTGTGTAAATTTTAAATAATGTTTTGATATTACCCGATATAATTATAGCTAAATAAATTCATCGTGGTCGTATCTCCACTGCACGTCATTGAAGGTGAAGGTTGATGGTGAATCCGGCTGCTTCGATGACCTAACAGACGTAGGACAACAGAATATCTGGGTACACCTGCTATTTTTATTTCTTCTATCTATACTTATAACAAACTGACAGAAGAGAACTCTGTACATTGAAGATATTAAAAAATTGGTGCAAACGACTAAAAATAAGCTTCAAAACAAATTTCTAGCATTTTGTCTGTCTGTCTGTCTGTATTTCGACCGCAGTTCTCACCGAATCTATACTAAACCGATTGTAACTTAATTTGGCCGATACTTATCCCACTAATTAAAGGGATTTCCGTGGGACTTAACGCTTAGTTCTCTTTTGTTTATTTTTCCGTGTGTTTTTAATAGATTGTCCCATATTTTTATCCAAGTCATAAGTTTTATCGTTTAGAAGTTATATACATATCAACACTCAGTAGGTATAAAGTAACCAAATAACTTGAAATCCAAAATGTAGAGAAACATTTGAACGTACGGGTCATCCTACATAGATATACACATCTTCACGCCAAGTCCCCATACACGGTGGGCAGAGAGTATCCAGTGCCAAGTGAACGAAGTTCGCCAGGCTTATTACCACTATATAAATAAAGCTGCCTAATTTAAAATTAGAATTTCAATTTCATTAGAAGGTAAAGAATTCTCTGTTTTTTTTATTAAACTAATACATACGTTATTGTATTATATTTAAGTGTTTTCAAACTAGATTTTTTTAAAGATTTTATAAGGTTATGATGGCGTTTGTAGGCTGTAGCCCTGGCAACGGCATATTATTGAGTGGCGTGGAGTGGCATTTGGTTGTCACTCAGGGGAAGTGTCGTGTCTGTGGTAGCGAGGCATCCATCTTGAAGTCCTGTATAGGTATATTATTCATTGACCTCTAAGTATATCCTATTTCTATGATATTATTATACTCTTTGATGTTGAACCTCACCTTGGAACGAGAAAGTGTCAGCATACCACGACTGCGACAAATCGCCATATATCTAGTGAATTATAACTAAGTGATATTGTTAAAGAATCGAATCAGCGTTAATTTAATGTGAGACGAATACTCGTCATAGAATTTATGGGAGTAATAACACAATGTTATCATTTGTACAAATCAACTGTTTTCTTTGAAATTTTCCTACCTACGAGCACGCCCACAGATTGAAGAAATGGCAAGGAATACTGATGAACGATCGATGCGTCTTTAGGTAAAATCAATGTTGAAAAATATTAAAAATACTTGTCAAGTTCAGTTGCCAATAGTTCCTCTTGTCAAAGGTTGTCGCTTGCCAAAGACTACAATACTCTAGTCGCTTGCTATGGCAGTGATCTAAACTGGATCCAAATATCGACATAACAAAATAAAATCTAGAGTATACTAGGCAGGTATATAATATTATTTTTAACTAGCTGTCCCGGCGAACTTCGTTCCAGCCGTTCTGTTTGTGTGGGGAAAATAAAGTACCTATTGTTTTTATTATTTTCCCTGCAATTTTCCTGATTTTCTATTCATAAGAACCTTCTTCTGACAACAACTAACACAGCAAAAAAGAATTATCCAAATCGGTTCAATCGCTCGGAAGTTATACGATTACCAACACATTTAGCAATTCATTTTTATATTATAGAAGATATGCGACGTTTTAAGTTTCAGATCAAATTTCTTTAATATCTACTTATCCACCTACCTACATTTTACTTGGGTTCTTTAATGAATGCTAATAGGAAACGGACAAAAAAATCATTCTGTAACACACGAGTGTGCTTGTCAACTCTATATTTTAAGCATAAGAATGGAAACTACCTGCAAACGTTCTAAAATGGTAAACTTACACAAACATGCGCATCGACGAAGTCCCTAAGCGGTTTTCGCAGTGCTTCAGTAGCTAGTAAAGAATGTCGCAAGCTAGTGTCACGTCAAGACAAGTGGCCACGTTATCTATTTGTTGTCGCGATCTTTTTAATTGCCACCAGCGTTTTTGTCTTTTGCTGGAATAAGTCAGTGGTATGAGATTACTTGCTTATATTGTTATTATAGATACCTACTGAAATTCAATTGATAAAAAATAGCATGACAACCCTTATTTGCTTTAATTGTATTTTGACAACTAGGCCTAGTTTCTATACTCTCACATATTTGTACTGCGTCGTAGGTAGTTTATTATAGTTAAAAAAGTAAAAAAAAAACAATTTTATAAATATTATATATTTATTGTGGTGTAACTTTTTAATAATGTAATAAAACATTTAATAAATGTAAAATATTTAGCAGTGCGTAATTAAGTGATTAGTTTATATATTAAGTTATATTATTACATTACTTATATATTTATATACACACGAGCAACATAAAATAATTTACAATCTGTACAAGTATAGTTTTAAAGTAAATCTTTGTTTTCCTTTTTGGTTACTTTCTCTGTCGCCATATTGTTTAGATATTTAGGTGTTATTTTGAGGCAGAGAAAGAACTTTTTTGTGCTATAAAATTTAGACTACGTTACTCTTCTTCCCACAAATTATATTTAGTCAAAAAATCGCGAGTCTCTCAGCTGTTGAGTTGGTTCAATTTACTAGTTCACTTTCCACCAACTATCAATTAATATTATACTGCTCGAGACACCTACCTATATGACGAAAGAGTTGCTTTGAATGATTTGAATGAATCTGAAGTTTGTGGCTATCCTACTCATCAAGCCGGAAGAAATGGTAAGCACAAATGTCATGGCGTTAGGTGGTAAAGTATAAAATAAT
>NJDD01000576.1:78497-106840 GCA_002245505.1 Calephelis nemesis
CTGTGGTTGTATTATAGTTGTCATCATTTGTTTCAAGCACCTGCATTGTTGTTTTTCTGTTGGTCCAAAGGTTGGCTGGTAGAGAATGTTAGCGCATTAAGCTCGCCTCTTGTATAACATATAGAAATATGGTGTACAATAAAGATTAAAATAAATAAATAAATAAAATTATAAATAATTATAATTATATACCTCAGGTTCACTTTCACTTTCTGTCTCGCTTTCTGTGTCCTGTTCTGTCTCAGTCTCTGATTCCTCTTCCGTTTCGCTTTTCTTTTCTTCTTCGGACTCTTCCTCCTCCTCCTCTTCTTCTTCATCTTCGTCATCGGAACCTACTTCTTTCATCATAGCAGCCATTTTATCAACTTCTCTCTTTAGTTCTTTGTATTTCTTTTTCTCGTCTCTGTGCAAAAAAGAATGAAATATTGATTAGTTTTATTCGTATGTGCTAAAATAACAAGGAATGGAGTACCTAGTGCCAATATTATTTTTTTAATCAATAATATTGAAGTTGTAGATAAAGAAAACATGTGTATTGTATGGATAATTACCCAAATCCCATTAGTAACATTCAGTCTTTAAGCCATGAAATTTTTTTTCAAATGTTTTGTAAATTTGAGGCGTTTCCATTAATGAAGCCTTTACGTTTGTTTAATATAGAATATTTCTTAAGCTTCTCGAATAACGAAAGTATCTACGGCTTATTAGCGGATAAAACAAACCGTGTTTACGTCAATTACTACTTAAGATGTTATTTTATATCGTTATGTTAATTTGTATTAAAAATTGAATTCACGATTTTTCCATGTTATTATTTATATTATTCATTTATTTCCGTGTTATTATTTATATTATTCGTTTATTATTATTATTATTCGTGCCGAATATGTTAATATTTTATTCAAACGGGTACAAATTCAGTGTTTATTATGTATTTTTAAATGGTTATACACTTACTTTAAGCAGGCTTGTTGGTTCTTTAATGACATTTTATAAGCCATCCGTTCCCTTTTCATATTATCCTGTTTTTCTTTTAGGTGTCTTATTTTATTTCTCATGTTTCGAATTTCTTTTTCCATTCGCTTCTGCTTCTTTTCTTCACTTTCTTCCTGTTGTAATAATGTATAACTTTAGTTTTGTGTATTGATCAAGTTATATGGTAACGTGAAGTTTTATTTTAAACAATAAGAGAGTGGGATAAGAATAAGAAATTGGGTATAAGTATATTTATGCATTATGTTCATAGTAATTATTCAAGAAATTTTTTCACAGTTAGTTCGGACAGCACGTTTTGTACAATACTGATGACGGTTACAAAGGTTATGGATATCATAAATTAATTATTTTGGTATTATTTACCTCCTCTTCTTCCGATTCATCTTCCTCTTCGAAACTGTCATCTTTTGTGACTGAAAGTTGCTTAATTGCATGACTTGACCGTCTGGACCCCACTCCTGATGGAATGACTCCCTGGAGTAAAATAAAATATTAAAATATGAAATGAACCTGGTATATCTGTGATGAAATTATCTGCAAGAAAGTAATATTATACTTATGTATTATACGGCATATTGTACTTCCACAGAAAATGTCTTGTCATTTAACGCAATAATCTATAATATAAAAATGAGTCGCTAAATGTGTTGGTAAGCGCATAACTTCCGAACGACTGGACCGATTTGGCTAATTCTTTTTTTATTGTGTTAGTTATTGTCGGGAAAAGGTTCTTATGAAGAGAAAAACTGGGAAAGTTGGAAAAATAGCGCTTCATTATATCCCATACTGAACGGGTGGAACGAAGTTCGCCAGGCGCCAGCACAGCTAGTATAAGATATTTATGTTTAATTTACAAAAAAATTCATATTCCATAATTGAAGCGTATTACTACAAATAATCTTATAAACAAAAAAATATGTTTAGTCTGCGCAGGACTAGGACAGGACTATGTAAAAGCATCGAAATTATTTTGTCCTGATAATAAGCTCACATACATCCTGCTTCTATAGATATTAAAAAATCAAAGTACGTATTGTTAAGTGTAGTTAACTCAAAAGTCTCTTATAGGTGCTCTTGTTGATATTTAAATAGTGTTAGCAAAGCAAATGCCTTTAAACAAAAGAAAATCAACAAAAGCCATGAAGAGAAAGAAGTGAAAGCAATTATAATCGTTAGCTTTAATCTATCTGCTCTATTAGCGGGATTCAGCTAAAACGGCTTATTGTAATAGTGTGCTTCGTTTTCTAAAAACTAATAATGAAATTAATAACCATTATTAATTCATACCTCATCTTGGTAATAATTGTTAGTAAAAGCAGCATTAGTTAAGTTATAATTAGCATGAGTAGTCCGCAGTTTTTCAGCTTCTGGAGAATTAACATCTATGTTCAACAACCTACACTGCTTTAGGAAATCTTGTTGACTTTTTTGATAAAATGACATTGGTTCTTCTGACTGTAGTAATTCTTCGATTTTACCCTGGAAATTTATAAGCATAGCAAAATACGTATTAATAATTTGTTCAAGCAGTCAATTGCGTAGTAGAAAGTATGTACTATTTAAAAGTCCATTAATACAAACAAAAAAGCATTGTGACTTGGATTAAGCATTGAAAAAGTTTGTTGATCCTTGCACTAGATACTTTACATTACATGCTTCACATATATAATATGTATAAAATAAATAAATAGCTTCTTTGAATAAGAAAATTTACTTTACCGAAAGAGCTTGCTCCAATTTCTTTTCTAATTCTGCATTTTTTCTTTTTAATTCTTCTAACTCGGACTGTGCATCGTCTCTTTCCTCTGCAGCTTTTAAATATTGTCTTTCTAAATTATCAGCTGATTCTTTTGCTTTTTCGACTTCCATCTTAAGATTTGTTACTAATCTTTCATCATAAGCGTCAGTGACTGATATAACTGTTTTGTGTTGTTCTTGTTTTATAATCGCTCGCTCTCGAGCTAATTCAGCTTCTAGATTTTGTATTCTCGTCAAAAGCCTTTTGTTTTCTCGTTCTTGTGCTTCTTTATTCCTGCAATGATTATTTGTTGAAAAAATGTTTTGCCTTCCTTAATTTGAAGTTCAAATTTAATTCAAATACTTACCTAAGTTCAATCGCTAAGAGTTGCTTCGTAGACTGGAGATCATCTCTTACTTTGTCTATATCATCCATCTCATCAATGTCATTTTCTTCCTGTGCTACTGCCTGTAACTTTAATATAATAGGATATGTAATTATTGTAAACTCATATGGTGAAGTAATAGAATTACAAAAACCGTGAAATCGTACATAAATAACAGCTGCATTACCTCGGCAACAGATGCGCCTGAAGGACTAGCAGCTAGGTTTGCTTGTGACATAGATTTTTGTACTTGCTCTTCAATTGTCATTTGCCGCCTAAATTTCCTCAAGCCTTCCAAATTAGGTTTACTTCTATCATTAGTTTTCGTTTTCTTTAGTTTAACCCCTTTGTTAATCTCCTTAAGTAGCTCATTGTGTGAATTTGGTTTTTCAGATTCAAATATAAATTGATCCTTATTTTTGACGACGACTGATCTAGTTATTATTGGACTTGACCTGGAAGCAATATTATGTGATTTATTATAGGTATTGTAAGTAAATGTTCTGCATTTAATACACATTCAAACAAATAATTCATTACAATGTTTTCAATTAAATATTTGTCTTATAATTTTAAGACGTGTTTTGAATCATAAGTATTGATCGTGTGATAATCTTGGTTTCTTCAAAATATATTACTAAGAAGTTACTACAAACTTGCAACGACGCCGCAAGAATTTTGTTATTCTTGAAAGTTTTTTGTTTACTTATACTTCTTTAGTGTTTGATTCCTTCGGATATTTTATATTTGCTATTATTTACACTTCAGCTCTGTACATTTGTCAGTATTTTTAGCAAACGATCCTAGATACCTAATCGTAATATATTTCTTGTTTTTATTTTTCTTGCTTTAATTGTATGTAAAAGCGAGTTACCTGTCATTACAAACTACATGTTTTAATTTTTTCCCTTCTTCAACTTCTTTCATCATGTCACTCCAATCCGGCCTCTTCCTTGGTCTGCTTTTTAGTTGTTCGATTTTCTTTAATTTAGTTGGATCTAAGGGTGCTTTCTTAAAATCTGGAGGTGGAGGTAGCTTTGGTGGCAACGGTGGTGGCATTGGAGGAGGTGTCGGTTTAAGGAGACCTAAATATAAAAGTTTTTTTTATTAGCTTCTTGTCACTGCACTTGCAGATGCCTTCTACGCAGTTATAGCTAGTGTAGGTAAAGATCGTTTTAACTGAAATATTATAGCGCCTCATCGTCGCATTTACACATACGGGTATATTTATAGTTTACATGCAATACCCACAAAAACACTTCTGTAATTATACCTCTTGCTAAAGAGTATTTATATTTATTGAATTAGCCATTCCGTTCTCAGTTACTTACATGTCAACAAACTTCTTCGCATGTTTTGTTATACGAATTTGAATGTGGCTGAGCGCTAGTAGACGCCTTGGTCTTAGAAATAGAAATATGTAAAGAAGAATAGAAATATGTTCTATTGCAAATTTAGTTACATAATTACCGTTGGATCGACATATAACTAAGCAGCATCTCTATGTCTCTTTTTAACAAATGTTGATATAACGTACGACGAAAGAGATAACGAAGTTTTGGTCTATGCTCATTTTCGCGTAAATTTAAAGTGAGGTCTTATGTTTGCTATGTACGCCACATTTTGTTTCAGAGTTTATAGATAATTGTACACCTTTGGTGTCTCTAGGCGGCGAGAATTTCTTACCATTAGGAAATCCGTCTACTTGTTTGCCTTCCAATGTTATAAAAAAAATTACAAACTGTTGATATTTTATTTTACGTTCTCAGAAAAAACATTTGGACAAGATAATATAAATGGCTACTATTGGCATTGAAAATATCCATCACCGTCAATCTTAATAAGGATTCGATCAAGTGCTTACTTTGAAGTAAAGAAAGTGGTTTGATTGTAATGTTATCACATGTGTTGTAATAATAATTAATCTTATAATAAATAAAAATAGTTGACTGAAATAAAATGTAGTAAAATATGTTGGTATTTTTTTTTCTTTCGTTTCATTACATTTACCTATTTGTAAGCCACTTGATTGCTAGAAACGCTTTAATTTTAAGTATCAGCTGTGCCCAAGGAGTTCCAAACTTGCAACATATTTTAAAAAGTTTTTCAATCATAGGGTTTGAGACGCAATCACTATATTCACCAAATTTTATCTTTAAAATAGCGGTGGATCCCTACCCGGGCAAGATAATGAATATATAACCAGTGGTCCAGTTAGTAATATATAATATAAATAATATGTAATAATAGTCATATACATTCGAACTTAATTCGTTCAAATGTTTTTGCATATTTAGTGTAGCAGGCTATGAAAGTTGACCATATAAGTTTAGTTGTTGTCTGTTAGTACTGCAGTACAAAATATGTGAGTTGGAAAAATGTATGGACAATTCATCAGCTTAGTATTTGCTAATGAGAATTCGGGTATGGTTAATATTAGCAATTTCCATCGTAGTAAATTAATAATTCTTATTTATTAACCTAAACTTAACCATTGATCATCACTTGATATCGATACACTAATTTTTCTGAATAGACTTAATAATGTCAGGACGGCTGCCATGTTTTGTTTTAATCGCATGTTTTTTCGTAGATATTTCATGTCCATGTATTTAAATGTTAATAGTCTTGTTCGATACAATGTGACAGCAATTCTATAAACAAAGATACGCATGCAGGTTGCAATTCTCGAAAAACGTGACCCTCACACACAGTGATGTCGTTATTAGTATTCGCACCAACACAACTATATAAATAATTAAGTAGTGGGGCGCGTTCTTTTAGATTAGACGACCTCTACGTGCCTAGGTAGTTTTGTCATTACTTTTTTTTTGAAAGTTAAACAATATTTATGCCAGTTCTATTTTCTACTCTCAATTTTGATTCAATTCAATTCAAAATTATTTTATTTCACATTCACCTACAAGAGACACTTGTGATACTTCTATATACCTAATAATAACTTTACCACCGGATCGGACCGCGGCCTCACACTGAGAAGATCCGCCAAAAAACTCAGCGGGCTTGTCTTTTTTTCTCATTTTAAAATATGTATACAATAATAAATGTAATAATACATTTTAAGAGATTGGCTTGAGGAGCAATTTATCTCAAGCGGTCTTGTCAGCTAAATATTCAGCAATGGTATAGTAATCATTTTCATTTCATTTACATTTAACAAATTTCTTATATGTATTAATTGGAAGTTATTTCATATAATTGGGAAGTTTTTAGTAAAACTGTATACATTTGCCCACGAAAGAATGGCTTACTCTGTGGAGGCGAGACACTTGCACAGCAAGATTATTTTTATTCCTTGTATTGAAACAGAATTTTGATTTCTTTGAACTTTTCTCTCATCGAAACTCTTGGGCCCAGGTTATAAATTGCCCTCATGGCTCTTTTTTGTAAAATAAATAAAGTATTTACTTCGGCAGAACTCAAATTTCAAAATTACCTCTGTAGAAATAAGTTTCGGCCATTGTTACGAACTGTACAGCACTTTCACTTACGTAACTACTACAAATTCATTTTAAAATCACAAAATGTAATAACATAGGTTTTCAAAATGTTAATTTTATAATATTTTCGTATTCCTTAGTTTCATTTATCGTTAAAACCATTTTCACTAAGATCATTGCGCCTGATCTGTGCAAGCATCGCACACGGAACTATCTGTGACTATTTTAGATCGAATGTAGACCGCAAACTGTTCAGTCTAATATAGTCAAAAGGAGTTGGCAGAATATTCGAAAGCTGAATGAACAACAATTTTATTTTATGATGTAGTAATGATTGAATGTTTACAACATTAGAAAGGAATGAAGATCTAAAGATCTTTTTAAAATTTGTAGCTTTGCCATTGTTTTTGTTTACCTGATACTGAACTTATCAGTTAGTAAGTGGCATTGACGTCAAGTATGCAGAAATTATGCTGAACCAGAAGCAAATTTTATTTATATTGTTTTGAAATCCAATTTATATTTTTTTGAACTGACACTGAGTTTGTTAGATGTTAGCAGTGTGCATAATAAGAGACTATCCTTGTATTATGGTGATCGAATTGGATGGTGAAATACGAAAGTAGGTAATGGATAGTTATTTCAAACTTAATGCTGGAAATATCGGTACTCTTAAAAGTAATGCCTCGAAAATCATTTAAAACAATTGTTATTGAACAGTCTCCTTTATATCGGCCACATTTAAAGGACGCAAGAATGAATTCCTAATAAATAAAGTTCGACAGTCAATAAAGTTCGATAGTCACATGACTGAATAGGAGATGCTATTAATAGAAATGCGAAAAGTATATCTAGTAATTATACTAGTTATATTTTAATAATAATAGTATTTCTGTTGTGAGCTTTGTTTGGTTTTCTTTGTCGTGTTTCTTTCGATTTATTTATAGAGATCTAAAAGTTTTAGGAAGGTGAGGCCTAAAACGGCTTATTTAAGTTTTGTGTGAAAATGAGAGTACTAAGGAACTTACACGTATAAAGTTTGAGCTTAATTTATATTATAAAATTAATGTTTGCTGCTATTTTCTTTCCAAATCTACGGATTTGCACATTTTTATAACCTTATGTGCCGCGTTTTTGTAATAAGTTTTGTTTGCATTTTAAGGATTTAAAAAAAACTTACTTCTTAAACTCTCATTCTTAGTCAGTGTGTGTCCTTTAGGTATATCGTTTGCGAGAGTTTTGTCTATATTTTCTTTAACGCGTTCATGTAGTGGGTCTCTCCATTTCTTTAATGCTACGTCATCTTTGGATGGCGCTTTTTGTAAAGGCGGTTTTCGTGGAGGCAGCTGGAAAATTAATAAAATAATTAGTATTAAAAACAAATAACGCGATACATAGTTTCTCGTAATAAATATAAACATCAAGAAAATAAAACAAACGCGTACCTTAGAAGGGGGTTTTTCAACAGGAGTAGGAGGTTTCGTTGCCATTTTATTTTTGTCTTCTACTGTAGGTTTTTCAGATTTTTCATTTCCTTTTTTGATTTCTTTAGTATTACTGTTGTTTTTACCATTAACAGTTTTATCATTTACTTTTGATGTGTCATTCTTATCGGTCTTTTTATCAACAATTATTACAGATTTTTCTTTCGATTTATCGTCTAACGTCCTCACAGTTTTGAGTATTGGTTTTTCTGTTCCTTTATCGTTAGAGTTTGTATTTTCTGTCTTTGTCCCTTTATCGGTGCTTTTGAGAGCTGATTTAGTGAATCGTGGCTTTTCATCAGCTGGCCGTGATGCTTTATCAGCAATTTTTGCTGCAGAAGGTTTGACTAGTTTATCTTCAGGTGACTCAGAAACACCGTTTTCTTTGTCTCGAACAGTAGCTTGTTTCTTTAAGACAGCTGGAAATAAAGCAATGTATTGTTTATTTTAGTGATTGTTAAAGATTTAGAAGAAACTTTCAGACACAGTCGATAGTAGTGTTCGTTTGTACTTTTGGTCGCAGTGTCCTGTGCCAATTATATGAGGTTTAAAATATTTATATATTTGACGAATAAATATTACATTTCAAAAGCACACTTTTTAGTTTTTCAGATAGTAATTTTTCGAGTTTCATAAAATTGCATTTTGGTAAAAACAGCTAAACTTGTGAATGATAACTTGAAATGATATTGGTATTGGTAAGCAGAGAGGCAGGTGGAGTTAAATACAGGACCCTGATCTTGGACCCACGTTGAAAGTTGGTTTTTGGTCGGACCATGGAGATATCTGAATTCTAAATCTAGTTAAAAATTGATTAAAACACGTGTTTCATTCTCATCTCAATGCATTTGATGACATCCGAATACGTAAATAAACACGATGGCTGCCAAGACTGCCGGCCTTCGCTATTTTATCCAAGAGCAAAAGATTCAAACTTTTTCAAAACTTCGCAAGTTCGCTAGGCCGAACAAAATTATGTCTTAGCAATTTTATGTTAACAATGTTAACATTAATACGTACAAAAAAGATGATTTTGATCGGTACCTATGTATAGCGTTAGAATGGTATAGTTGCTAAGAGTTAGAGGTTTTGCAGCAACTGGACCAGTTGAGTACATAGGTACTACCGCCTTAGCTTTTATTTCTGGTTTTAGTTAATTACCCTCTATTATATTTGAGCAGCTAAACTTGCTTTAACAAGAGGCTTGACATTTTAAGTTACCAACGCACCATTATTATCTTTGGTATCTAAAGGCTGACTGCGTAAATTTCTTATCAGGAAATCTCTTTTGCGGTGTAGCGGTCTGGTGTTGGATTTGACGTCATGAGGTCCCGAGTTATAATTCAAAAATGTGTTTTTTTTTAATTTTGCTAACAAAAAAGCCAATTACCCGGGATTGGATTTGTGCCCAGTTTGCAATAGACTTGCCACCGACTCGTGTTGGGACTAGGTGTCTCCGGTCATTCGTGGATGCCCTAATTGTACTTCTGCCTACCTCTTTGGAATTACGGACGTGAAAATCCTAATTTGATGTTGTAGGAAATCCATTTTTGCTTTTCACAAAAAATGTGATTACAAAGCAAATTTTGTTTAATATAAGTACAAATGTAGAAAACTTTAGGTAATTTATCTCGCGTCAGCGCTGAATGTTCTTATAAATCACAGCATAACCCCAACATATCCGTTTATTTTGTAAAACGTCTGTCCTCTAAAAATATCACGATTTGTTGGCGTCGACCGGACCGAAATATCTCGGATCTTGAACGTTAATTGTGTGATGACACGCTTCACTGAGGGCGGGAATCGCAAAATCAAAAGTCAAACGGACGAAAGCGATTCAAATAATCGTATTAGGTAAATAACTGGGACGTAATTATATAGAAAACTAGAGGCCGGTACGTGCTTCGCTACGTATGTGATATAACACAACAAAAAAGTTTCAATTACACAGAAAAATACTCATTAACAAAACGATCCGCCGTTTATTGAATTCATTTGTTACAAAAAATGTGATAAATGAAGAACCACTCGACCGATTTTATGCAAACTTCACATAAATTATCTCCTAAATAGTCCAAACAAAGCCTAAACATTTGGTTTGGATAGGTGAGCCCGTTCTTGAGTTATAAAATTACAACGAAAAGTGGCTATTATTTTTATATATATAGATAACATTATTTATGTTAAAAGGCAGCGTAAAAGAACATGGCTCCTGATTTTTTTATAATAAAAACTGGCGTACGTGCCAATAGGCTATCTGATGCAAAATAGTCACCACTGCCCATGGCCATGGAAAGAGTTGGATGCCGAAGCAATGCCAGATTCTTAAAAGCTTTTTAACGCTCAGGAATATTCCTATGTCGAAGCTTTGTAAACATTTTGAGGAAGAATCTCCCTAAGTTTTGGCTGTTTGTATATAAAAATTTGTTTGTGTATAAAAAAGTTCGTGCGAAGAGAGCAGCTATAAACGGCCAGGATGGATGGTACACGTAGAAAGGTTTACTGTGGCGTTAAGTGCGAGATCGAAATATTGAAAAAGGCATAATTTTAAAAAGTTCTTCAGAACACTCCCCATTGTACAAACTGTAGAACACACACAACGCTCCAACCTCTCTATGGAGACTGAGAGGATCTAGGCCGTCAGATGGAGTAGCATTGTCGACAAGTCGCACCTGTCGTCGTTGAATTCTATCAAATTGAATAGTTTGATAGAGACACCGCCAGAACAAAGGTGAGAATAGTACTTAATGCGCCGTCGGACCTGAGCTTTATAGAGCATAATATGGCCGGATTTGAAGTACGGCTTTGCGCGATTTAACAGCTCCAGATTCTTAGTTATTCAGCTTAACCTTCCAGATGACTACGAAATTAGATGTCGCTGACGGTGTCGACATCTAGTTCACCAATACTTTAAGAAATAGAGTGAGACAGCTTTTCTGGAATAAGGGAGCTCTGAGAATAGGGTTATTTTTGGTAAAAAAAATTCAACTTTTATGTCGCCATTAGTAAGTACGGAGTTCGTTAAACAATTTTAATATTTAATGAATATTTATAAACAAGACTTTTATTCTTTGAAGTTTTCTAGTGACAGATTAATTTATTCAATGTTTTAAATTAATGTTCAATGTTACAACGAATATATTCTTATGCGGGAGGTACCCATTTACAGCAACGCTTTATTAAACTTAAATTTATTTCTTTGAAATAAAATAATCTATATTCAAACTCGTGTTTATCTATAGGCATGCACATAAATTTTCATAGAAATAGGTAGGTACAATATTTTAGCCGTAAAAGCTTAACAAACAGATAGACTTTTGCTTATTAGTATGGATATGGGCTTTTTTAAAAAAATATTACTTGATTGGGTATGTAAACTAAAGTAGGTTTCTACTACGTGTACAATTACTATTGTGGTTTTGATTTCAAACACAAAATGTAATAAAAATTCAAATATTTGCATGTTGCTTAGACTATTTTGGTATTTGTCTATCTGTTAATTGATGAGATTTAAAAAAAAATTAGATATTCGGCCTAGCTAAACTTTAGGACAGGGAGGTAGTCATGACCCCCTTGGATCCGTCCTTGGTACATAATAGGTACTTATATACTTACTACAAAATTTAATCAATATACCAAAACCAAAAACTTAAAGTTAGGTAGATGTTAACTTAAAATTTATAATGCTTAATCATGGCAAGCCCAAAAAATGCTAAAATTCGATTGTTATTGGGATTTATGTTATGATTATGTGTGTTAAAATAATGTCCAATTATGTCTTAATTCATGAAAAGACATATTTACCTATCTCTGTTTGGGTTTTCCATGATTATTTATAATTGATTTGAAGCAACTAAATAATTTTGAGTAGTTTGGTAGGCAGATATTTTAGTATTATTGCTTTTGGTATTTTGATTAAATTTGAATATGAAACAAAATTTTGTATAAGTATATACCTATTATGTAGTAGCAGCCCGTCCCAGCTTCGCATGGGTAGGAAAACGCCTATGTTATACATATACACCTTTCTATTGTATTACTCTATTTACTAAAAAACACTGCATCAAAATCTGTTGCGTTGTTTTGTTGTTGACAGTGGAAGCGACTTTTTTTATACTATGTAGTGATTTACTAAAAAGTATCTTCACGCCCATATCCTCGAAGAGGTAGGCAGAGGCACAACCAGGGCACCCACGACTAGCCGAAAATACTAAGTCCCATAATGTGATAGGTGGCAAGCCTATCGCCAACCGGGCACGTTTCCAATCCCGACCAACATTTTTTTTTATTAGAAAATTGGAAAAATCCAATTTTCTTTTTGTTGGCCGACCCGGGATTCGAACCCGGGACCTCATGCAGTCAAGTCCAACACTCGGACCGTTAGACCACAGAGGCGATCAGTGATTTACTAAGATTAAGATTATAGAGGCATTATGTAGGTAATGTAATTAACTGCTACCTAATAAGGATTAGGTATTTTATTGACAAACGCCTAATATTTTGTTGATATTTTTACGAGGAAAAAAGTATAAGCGTGGTTTTTCCACATATACCTTATGTCAGAAGTCGTATATATTAAGATGATTTTAGTCATTTTTAATGACAATTCATAAAAAATATCAAAGTAGCTTACGTTTGGAGCTGAACTATTGAACTAAGATTTTTTTCACTGAAAATCACTTTACACTTGAAATTTTCCTAAAATGACAGTCATCTGGAAAACTAAAACACTTCCACTCCAGTTCACAATCTTCTGAAGACTTTACGAATGTCAAATATTAGAACTCGTAACTCTGCCAAAGTTTCAGACGAGTGTTGACGTCACATGTGTAAATATATCAACATATAAGTGCACTATAATATGTTCTCGCATATTAACGTCACAAAATATTTTTTGTGACACTATATTTCACATTGGAATAAAAACAGGAAGATTGAATTAAGAGCTCGCGAAAAACTGCAAGTAGGTAAGTTGTAACGAAAATATTTCGCATGTCGTTTAAACCATCATCTATTTGTTACTTTTATTACTGCTTAGTGCTATACACTAATCACGACAAGGGGGAGCATTGACGTTAATATACCTAGTATATAGCCGAAATTATGTACAATAATCCACATGTTAAAACTCTGTTAGGTACAGTTGTAGTAATCTCGACTTTACGGTTAAAGACGTCAATTTACATTCAATTAGAAGTAGTATCTTCATGCCCATATCCCCGAAGAGGTAGGCAGAGGCACAAACAGGGCACTCACGACTAGCCGAAGACACTAAGACCTAAGTCATAATGTGATAGGTAGCAGGCCTATTGCCAACTGGCCCCGATCCATCCATCCCGATCTATATTATTTTTATTAGAAAATTGTAAATACACGTTTTCCATTTCTTTGTTGCCCGACCGAGGTTTTGAACCCGGGACCCCAAGAAGTCAAGACCGGAATTTTATATTATATTCGATTCATATAATTTAAAATAATCGATTTTTCTGCTGTAAACTGATTTTATTTTTTGTATTTTAAAGTACAAAAGATAAGTACTTACTGCCGAGATTTGCCTTTGCTACCAAGTCTAGATCTAATAATGGAATCCCAGGGAGTCGAGGAAAATTCTCAATTTTGGATGTAATTAGACGATTCAAGTTATTAACATTTCCTAGTTTCGGTGTAATGCTTAAAACAGTACAAGAAATCTTCATTTAAAAATATGAATTTACTAGGTGGTAGAGTTTCGCAGCGACTCGCCCGGATTGGTACCACCGCTTTACCTATTGCTGCCGCCATAACGTCATGACGCGTTCCGGTTCGGAGGGTAAGGTAGCCGGTAAACTTACTTTTGCTCGAGGCCTAACATCCTGACCTCAGGTAGGCAACGCACCATTACCATCTTTGTTGTCTCTAGGCGGCGTGAATTTCTTACCATCACGAAATCCGTCTGCTTGTTTGCCTTCCTATAACAAAAGAAAAATGAATATTTGGAAGTTTTACCAAGCACCGATGACGGAAAATATCAAATAGATTAAAATTGCAGTTTTTGCTATTTTACTGTGGTAACATTATTGTAACATTGTAATTATACAAGGAACGTAAATCTGTAGACACATCACGATTATACTCGGTAGATGTGTAGGCGGACGCGTCATCACCTTCGACACTAGCCAGTGTTACTCGGGGTAATATTTTTATGACACCAAATTATAATATGTTTTTATTTATTATGTACTCACTGTCCCGGAGACTTTGGGAGGGTAAAATATACCATATTTTATCGATATATAACTTTCCCAATTTTTTTCCTTCTTTCATTAATAAAATAGTAGTCATTTTGTCTAGCCCTAAAGGAGAAAAAGGAAAAAAATTGAAATCAGTTATAAGTACGGTTTATTCTGCCAATATCGATAAATTAGGGCTAGAAAAAATATATTGTTTAAATTGTCATAACTTTTAAACTGTTTACTTAACGGTTAGATGTAAGATTTATTTTTATGCTGATGTTCTCTACTATTAATTAAAATAAAATAAAAAGTAGCTTGACAGTTGAGAAAAAAAAGTATCTTCACGCAAATATCCCCGAAGAGGTAGGCAGAGACACAACCAGGGCACCCACGACTAGCCGAAGATACTAAAGTCCCATAATGTGGTAGGTGGCAAGCCTGTCGCCAACCGGGCATGTTTCCAATCCCGACCAACATTTTTTTTTTAATAGAATTTTTTTATCACGCGACATGCGACACACAGACCAAAAAATTGAGACGATGTACATACAGAATCAAAAAAACTTTAGTTGACCACACAAGTGGTACATGAGTGCATCCACATGTTTATAAACTACCACTGGATCTTAATTATGGCCACACACTGATACTACTTTTTATACGAATGGTTAAAATAATATAACTAACTTATTAGCTATCGATAAAGGTAGGAAAGATATAATATGTACCCAAGTTAAGTTAAACATAAAATATTGCCTAACAGGCACACCTAATATGATAGTATATTGGAATTATCAATCTTGTTCGTAGCTAGCCGGCGAATTTCGTTCACTTGGCTCACGAATCACGATATTACCCTACTGGTCTAACCTGCAGGCCTACCCTGCTGGGTGTTTTTTAAAGATATGTATGAAACATAACCTGTTCGTTCAAATGTTTTTTTACGTTTCGGATTTCATCTCATAGTCACCTTTTACTGAGTGTTGTTGTCTGCAATAAAATTATAACTGGAAAAAAAATCTATAAATCTATACTAATATTGTAAAGCCGAAGAGTTTGTTTGTTTATTTGTAATTGTGATTGCTTTAACTCTTTAATCTGAGAAACTACTGATTCAATTAAAAAAAATAGTTTTTTGTAATCCATTTATCGAGGTAGGCTTATTGGATATATATCATCATGCTAAGACCAATAGAAGCGGAGCACCAATAAAGAATGTTCCAAAAACTGGAGATTTCTTTTCCCATTGAGAGCTGAACACGAGAATATTTATTTATGTATTACATTTGCAAGGGTTCATCCGCAACGTGCTCGCCTGCGAATATAATGATGATATAACTTCATTTATTAAAAAAAAACCGTTAAAAAAAAGAGCTTATACTTTAATGAAAAGGTTTATTGGGTAGGTAAACCCACATTTTTGTCCTATAAAAATTCAATTGAAGCTTATGTATTTTTTTTAGAGATGGGATTGTCAGAAAGTGTGTTATTTTGTGAAAGTTTACGATTTTTTTCTATCAAGCCAAATTTATGTAAACGTGTTTTGATTTTCATACTTTAGTTTTTAGAGAGTTTTTTTGAAGTTATTTACACGAAAATAGTTATTGTCAAGTATCCGTCCTCAAAGGTTTAGTTTTGGATATTCGCGAGGACGAATCGCCATATTAGGGACATATAAAAACTTTAATAAGCTCTATAAATTTTAATCCAAGCACAGGTTTAACAAGCTCTTTTGGAATTTTAGTACCCATATCCTTATCATAAACACCGATGTTGTCTGAATAGTAAGCATCATAATCCTGACGATAATTACGACATTAATTGAAACAAATGTGGACTAAAGAAGCAACATTGCTTTAAGTCTAATATTTATGTAATTTATATAATATCGTTACGCCTGGGAAACTATTAGAATAATTATTGCAACGAAGCCGTGCTCTTGTTCCATGCAAAGTAAAATTGTCCATGTAACCCAATGTCCCATAAGTGATAATATACCGATGCACTAGAAATATTTATGGTGTTTATCGGCGACGATTGTCTCTTACTAGGTATATACATAGACGGCCGCCTGCTTAGTTATTGTCTTATGACATGGGATACATGTGGTCTGTGGATACAAGAGTGACAATATATTTGGCTTCATAGATAATTACTTCTTACTAGGGATGAAAATGGCGAAAGATACTCATTTGTTTCTTTCGCACCTTTTAATCTCTCCAGTAACATGTAACTTTCGAATAATACAAATTTAGGGCTATTTAAAAAAATAAATTTACATGCAGGTATAATACGTGAATTAGTCGACGTATTTTTCAAATTTACAATAAATGAAAAAAGACACAACATATGTAAATAAATAATCAAATAAACAGTTTTAAAAATAAGTTAAGTAAAGAAAGATGCTGATTTAACCATAAAGTTATTTCATTATAAACAGTACTAAAAACAGCGAAATATACAATGTAAAATACATGTAAAAAATCGAAACTTTCAACTAAGATACATCATAAGAACTCATTGAAAGTTAATGTATTTTACTGAAAAATACAAAGTCCGATTGAAAAATACATGTAGGAAACGTAATTTTCAACCCTACTCCTTACGATATGTTATATCTACTTACATAGTAGGTATATGCATTACATAGTACATACTAAATAGTCAAAATTAGTAAGTCTTTTCATAGGTGAATTTATTATTAAATTTAGTTCTCATGATTTCCTATTGCTGCCAAGTTAGTCATCGCTTGTTCATGACATAATTTCAGGGCGACTAATGTGTGTTTTTGATTGACTGCAAAAGAGATGATGATGTTTTCAATTACATTATTTTAATCAACCAAATGATTAAATGGATTCTACTCCTTATATCCAGTATTTTTTATTATGAGAAGCATGCGATAAGCAATAAGCAGGGCATTTCGGATGGTAAGAGACAACCGTTGTCTACAGACCCCATAGTGTTCTTAAATACCATACAAGTGCGATATCATGTGGAATTGATGTTAGTCTTATTGTGCAAATCTACTGGCTACCTTACCTTCCGGACCGGAACATGACAGTACCATTATAACAGCAGGTTTAGGTACAGCGGTAAATTTGTGACATATGTAAAACCTGGTATGCTCAGTAAAGCGAGAGAGTACTTCAAGCCGACCCATTGCTTGCAACTTCACAAAGTGCAAATTCGGCCTCACATGGAGTACTGTAGGGTTACTCTCGAAGCTCGAAGCAATATCGGAAATTGGAATCGAATATGTCATTTAACGTACTCTTGAACACAATTCTGGCGAATTATTAACATTTAGTTCGTAGTAAACAATAAATCATTTAACGGGATTAGTTGTATTTTTGTGTAACTAAATGTTAATAATACGATTCAAAAATACCTAAAGTGACAAACACGATTCTAATTTCCAATTCGCATGATATCGAGATTCAAGAGTAACCCTATTGTTCTCAACTCTTGGCAAGAGCTCCCCAGTACCAGCTCCTTCCTTTTGACCGCATCCAACGTAGAGATTCTCAAATTTGTCAATGATGTGGCAATGATCAACTTGCGATACGATACGAACGTGCGTGGCGATCTTCAGCCGTGCGATTCCGAAGAGGTTTCTTACCTCTTACAACACCTCTGTAGAATCAGGTATCAGGGACGGTATTTTCAAACGAATATTACTAAGGAAACTTCAAGAAAAGAGCATAATCATTCCTTAAAGGTCGGCAACGCATGTGTGATAATCCTGCTGTTGCGGACGTTCGTTGGCGGTAGTGATCCCTTTCTATCAGTTAACCTACTTGCTGGTTTTACTGATAAAGAATATAAAAAATGCAGTGAAACCTTGTCAAGTTGCTGTACAAGCTCTACCACCAGTATATATGTGTATTGTATCTTCACGTCCTTATCCCCGAAGAGGTAGGCAGAGGCACAACCAGGCACCCATGACTAGCCGAAGATAATAAGTCCCACAATGTGTATTGTATTACTAATAACTAAACTTAAATAATAAAATATAGCTAGAACTAGAAAATTCTACCTACGTTTCAGCGGTTTGGTAGGTGTCACTTCGCTTTCTCCGGTTTTTGGTACTGTGCTTTCAACTGGTTTCAGTTTCCTCTGAGTCCAGGGAGGCGGGGCTTCTGCGTCCTTGTCCTTGACCCACGGAGGCCGGAAGGTCTCCCGCTTAGGAGGAGTTTCCTTACTCACATTTCCGATGGGCATTGTGTTCTGTGAAGAATTGTGAATTGTAAAGTGTTAATGAATTTGTATGTATGTACAGATATGGCATGGACATTAATATGTACAAGATGTAAAAAGTAACCAATTCAGTGGCCATATAAGTGCTTTAAGAAGCCATGCACGCCTTTAACTGGTTGCGTTATAATTTTCCAGTGGCTCCATCTAATGCTTTTCGTTAACAAGCATGAGGAAAAAATAGTCCATACTTATAGGTAACTGTGGTATTTTTTCTCATTTGATTTCCTATATACGTCAACTATTTTGACGAGGAACGTTTGCCCATTGTAAATGTTCTTAATGGAATATGTGCAAGTGATTTAACTGGTTTTGATTTTTATTTACTGTTAGATAATACGTAGAGAACGGAACCAATTACCTATTCTACTTTTTAAAGGCTCAAACTGACACAATTGCAAGGAAAATAGGAACGACAGCTATTTTGTTTTTCCTTTAGAAACTTGTTAGATGTTAATGTCAGTAATATATAACATAATAATACTCTTGAACATCGATTTCATGAAAATTGCAAATTGGAATCGGATTTGTCATTTTAGGTATTCTCTTAAACACAGTACTACCGGACCTACTAGGCTAGGTATATTCTTTGCAGTTTATATTTTAAAATTGCATCTTTTTTTATTAAATGGGATAGCGACCAGCTCGCCTACCCTCAAGGTCGGAAAATAACACTGTCATAGTAGTGGTAGTATGTAAAGCGGTACATCCCTACACGGGCAAGTGTCAGTGTTGGTCCGGGTCCACTAAGTAAGTAGAACATCTGCCTCTTTGCCAGACAGCTCTTAAGAGGCAGAACTTTCAAGATTGACCAATTTTTATTTGAGTAATTATTTAATGAAATAGGTAGTAAGTTAACTAACTAATATTTAAAGAAATCTTGACTTTTTGGGAAGCGGGTTAGTCGATTGGTTAAACATCTCTGAGGCTATTTGTAGTTACATTAATATAGTATTTGTGTATAGTGCTTAGGTACTATAATCACTATTTACTATATTACTATATTCACATAGCTAACAAGTTTGACAAACAAATAACAGAAATATTTATCGATTTCTTAACAATTTTACAATTAAGTAAAAAAACTATATGTACCTATCTACTTTAGCATGAAGTTTACCTTGGAGGCTACAAAATATCTTACGTCTATGTATCACAATAGCCCAGCTGATCTGTATTTTTTATGTGAAATATCAGCGAACAAGCAAACGGCTCTCCCGACGGTAAGAGATAAACGTGGCCTATAGACACCATAGATGTCACAGGTGTGTCGCTGTCCTGCGGCCGAGATACTAGGCCTATTGCCCAAGTCTACCGGCTACCCTACCCTCCGGGGTAGAATATGACAAAGTCATAATAACAGCGGAAATAGATAAGCGGTAGATTCCTACCTAATCAAGTTGCAGCACAGCACTTTACCACCAGTAGACTTGTTAGTGATGACCTATATATAGATAGGCAGATATTCTACTCAGCAGACCTAAACCAACACGGGTTATATTCTCGTATTTATATTTCACAATCCATCAGATGGTCAGAAAACTTTTCCTTTCACGTAAGCACCTAATAAGAACATATTTTTATTGCTTGACTATCTGAAGATTTACGACTAGACACAGATGTTATCTTGTCCTAACCATAACCGAACTATTAATCATAATATCTATTCTTTGTTCATATAAACCTTCTGATAACAACTAGTAGTAAAAAGTAAATGGTAAAATTAGTCCATCCGTTCACGCATGTTGCCACGACCAAGAGATATGGGGATTCATTTTATATTTAAAACTAGCTAATCCGACAGACGTCCTAATCGATTTATGAATTTTGTTTTTTTGATATTAATTTTCTCGTGACTATAGATAACATAATAAAAAAAATAGAGAAATTGGTCCATTCGTTTAAGCGTGACGCGATGGCTACGTGAAATGGGGATCTATTTTTTTATGTATATAAAAGAGATAAGAAAACAATATAGCAATGTTATTAAACCAGGAGGTCGACTCCTACACTGACTACCTGGTTTAATTTCATTTCACTGCCACTCTTACACTTGCCGTAACGTCAGTGTTTTCTATTATTACGTTGCGGTTTGGAGGTTAGAGATACATGTAAATTTACTAAAGCTAGAAGCTTAAAACCAAGGCTGTATCTTCGTCTATTTGTTCGTCTTCCACTATAAAAATAAATGATATTGAATATTTTATTTTTAACCGACGTCTAAAAAGGAGGTTATATTCGACTATCTGGTTTTTTATCTGGTTCAAGCTCTCTCTCTCGCTCTCTCTAACCCGATTTTGATGATGTTTTCGTTTTTGAATTTTTTTTTATGTTATAGGAAGGCAAACAAGCAGGCGGATTTCCTGATGGTAAGAAATTCACCCCGCCTAGAGACACCAAAGATGTTAATGATGCGTTGCCAACCTGAGGTCAGGATGTTAGGCCTCGAGCAAAAGTAAGTTTACCGGCTACCTTACCCTCCGGACCGGAACACGTCATGACGTTATGGCGGCAGGAATAGGTAAGGCGGTGGTACCAATCCGAGCGAGTCGCTGCGAAACTCTACCACCTAGTCAGATGTCACGGTGTTAGCGACGATAAGCCTATGCTCGCCTTTTACGAGCTGCCTGGCAAGAAAGGCAGATGGTCTATTCTGCAAAGGAGCCCGGACCATCACGGGGAAAATGCAAATTAATTAAATAAGAATTTAAGGTATGACATGTACGACTTTTTTCACTTTTCAGTAAAATTGGCAGCGGTTTTCATTTTTTAAACATGTTATTTTGTGTTGTAAAAAATGTAAAATAAGCCTTTATTTTGCTGATTCCGCGTAAGCAGTGTAACCTATATTGTGTTGTTATCTATATTAATCGATTTCTCCAATTTTTGAAGTTATACTTCTTTTGGCGCGTTAGGAAAAAATTGATGAGGGTAAATTTTTACGATGCGCACGCACACCGTCACGAAAAACCGACATGATAAAGTTAGCTATAGATAACAATTTAGTTTTTCAAAAAAAGGTACCAACAAAGTAAAAGTAAGGACATCTACGTATGTTTGCGTGAGAACTGACGTAGTCTTTGGAACTGACAACTGTATTCACAATATTTCTTTATTTTTATGGTTAGTGTCATTTTGTCTACAAATGTAAAATAAGGCAAAAGATAAAATTTTTAAAAAGATTTTTATCTTATTACGCCGAAGAAGTATAACTTCTAACGCGAGTAGGTACATAAGTACACACACAGTTTTTTCTGTTAAAATCCTTGTTTTTAAGTTAATTATTTTTATTTGAAAGGTCGTACTCCCGAGTTTCTATAGCAATCAAGTCTGGACCTGATGATGAGCTCAATTTTTATATAGGTATGTAGATACTTATTGAAATCGAAGTTGGTTTTTTTGCAGATTTCCTGCGCTTGAATTACATTTATGCTAATTTTTTGTAGCGTATACTTCTTGGAAAGTTACAAATAATCAGACTTGGATCATTGGATCATTATAATATTAACAAAAGTCATTAAAACAGTTAACACGTTTTAGCACTTGCACACAAGAAAATGGCTGCTTTATTTCATCTGTAAACATTTGCTTCATCGTTTCACAGCTGAAGCCATGTCTATTAATACGAACAGATGGATATCACTGAGCGTGTTTGAAATTAAGATATTTACAGTATTTACGTATGTATGTTTTCTAATTTTTATTATATTTTTCATGACGGTTTAGGTTTGAAAGGAGAATGGCGGGCTTCCATACATTGTCGGACCCATAAAAGTATTATCGTACATCACTGAAATTAGTGTGTGAAAAAGACATTTATATGAAAAAATGGTTAAAAACTTCGAAGAGCTATGATTTAAAAGAATAAAAACTTTACTAAAATATATTTTGATAATTTTGATTGTTTTTATAAAGTACCTACCTACCTACCTACCTAGTATTTGATGGGACTGAATACTCAAACATCAATGTGTGTATTTTTTTATTTCATTTTAGAGTATATTTAAAAAGTAGGTCCGAATTGAAGTTTTTTGATTAAAAAATTCATTTTTGGGAAAAAATAAAAAATGCTTAAATTTTTTTTACATTGCGTTCGCTTGATGAATTGTGGCCTATGAATTACCAAATAAGAAGTTTTTTACTTAATTATTGATTTGTCTTCTGTGAATAAGACTTGAAATTGGTTTACACTAGCATTTAAAAATGAAATCAAAAATGAAGAAAAGGGGCAAAAAAATGAAACGTATTTTATTTTGTATTTTTATTAAATCTTTTTAATCGTATTGGTAGGCAAAAGTTAGAAAACAAACTATTCGATTTACTAAATAGTGAAAACGATATCATGTTTAAACAACTTTTTTTCTAAAATGTGTCTTTTTATGAATATTTTTTAAAATGTAAATAAATAAAAGAAAAATGATCAAATCCGAATTATGGCTTGTTTCAAAAATTGAAATGATGATGAAAAAGAGTAATCCGCTACTACAGCATTGTTTCATCATTCGAGTATAGACTAAGTATAGACTAAAAGTATCTAAAACTTTTAATGATACATACATTAGGAAAATTCGAAAATCAGACACAAAACAAACTTGCTGTTCTCCCTTTGTCAGGGGGTTATATACTATATACCTGTGATATTTTAATGTTTTTTTCAAATACTACGCCACTGTCTCGTCATTCGAGTTTAGTCATATATAAAACTTACAATCATACCATAAAAATAGAGAAATATGAAAGCCAGATATAAAACAAAATTGCCATTCTCCCTTCAGCTTTTTTATTTTGTTTTTTATTTAACTTTCTGCGATTTTAAAATGGGCAGTACTTTATTGTTTACCATATGTATAGCGGATATGTCATTTAACTGCTATTTTATTTCTTCTGTTCAAAATATAAATAGTGTATCAAACAATTATTTTATCGTCAAGTACATTTATAAAACCAGTCAGGTTATTAGTATTATTAACAGAAAAATGTCAAAAGAATTTTCAGTACTCAAACAGGTGGATACGCTTATACACATATACTTTTTAATTTAAATTAGTCCGAAAGCATGTTTTAGAATGAAATATAAATAACTTTAAGATTCATTACCACACATGTTAGATGACGTTATTTATCTGTACATTGATTAATATTAGAGTACAATGTAATATGGGCGTCAATCTTAAAACAGTTTTTGTAAATGCCATAAATAATTGGAAACATCCGTCCCACCCACATCAGATGAATTTTATTTACACAAATCTTTCACAAAATGATATTCAAAGATTTTCATGAAATGTGAAAAAAATGTAAATCCTTTCCACCCACATAAAGATATGCACCTGTATGTATTCTTTGAATGTGTTTGTGAAGTGCAAATTGCAATACGCACTATATAAACACTTATCACAGCACTGTTGGATTATCAGATCATTATTAAAAAGCTTTTATAATATTTTAGGGAAGGACGCAGCGTCAGGCGCGCGTTGAGAGACTAGCTACGGAATTTGTGCTCGGAATATACTGGAATCTAAAAATAGGTGCGTCATGTAGAACGAATAATTTGGGAGTGTTAGCTCTCTATAACTATGTTGAATATAACAAAATATTTTCCTAGCAGCTAGCAGTATACCTTCCCTTCAATTATATTTTTGCGCCCATTGCTGAGGTGAAATTAGTGGTCGCATAAATTATCAATAGTGTAAAAGTTGAATACTAACTCTTAATTTGAAAACGAAAATTGGGGCAACGGGTAAAGATAAGCCATTGTTTCTAATCTGTCATAGCCTCGGTGATAGTGAAACATATGCATATTCACCTCTTACGAGCTGTCGGGTTAAAGGCAGTTGGCTATCTAATATTTTTGTGATTCGCAGGAAAACTGTCGAAATCCACTGTGTAGTTAAATGTCAGTCTGTCTTTTCAAAGATGATTTAAGTTTGTGAAATTGGGGCTACAACTATTTTTTTTTTATTTAGAACACTGCAATATTAATTGTCGTTTTCATATATTATATTCAGAGCAGAACATAGTGCAGAGAAGGTACATCTTACTTTTTTTGTAAAAATATGGTAACTAATAAATTTTTCAAAAAGGGATATATATAAAGTCAACATCAAATTTGCAAGTTAAAGTTGCAATAATAAATAACAAAATTAATTTTCCTAAACAAATTACATAAATTGGATATTACCCAAGCGTAAGGAAATTAAATGTTTGTGCTATAGTTGTTAGTCAATGATACTAAAATATAGAATACTACTTTCCAGTATCTATAATATTCCAGCATCTACTTATATAAATATTTCATGTGTAAATAATGCTTGTTTGCCTTCCAACATCATAAAAATAAAACAATTAAAAAAATAATTTGTCTGTTTGTATGTCTGTCCGATTGAAATGTTTTTTTTCTGGATTAAATCAAACTTAAAAGGTATATAAATTGTAATATGGAATGCCTAAACTTCATTAAAATAGCTTGTATTTAACACAATCTTTATATTATACGAAAAAAAAATCATTTTTTCAAGTGTGAGGTCGGCGATCAAGCACACATCCAAAGAGTATGCAATTGCACGGTTCTCTTGATTGTAAAAAAACTATTCTTATACGAATATACAGTATACAAGGCGATACACCATAGACAGGCAAGTTTGCTGCACAGTCAGAGCCCTTACCATGAGTTTACGGCTTGTCAAATTTACTATACTCGCTACCGACTCTGTAAATAATTTTTATGAAAACTTTGAACAGCGCCTCTATCGGTAACTAAGAGAAACACATTTTTAGACCAAAAGTTTCATCGATTTTGACACGTAACTTACCGAACGTAATCTATACTAACTCATAGTAAAGGCTCAGATTTTTTTACCTACGATAAACTGACATTAGCTTAGATAGAAAATTAAATAGATATGTACTTACTAACTTGCTGTTTCGGTCGACTTGCACTCGACGTTGAAGCTGGTAGATATAAAAGCAATTTGTCACTGTTCAACCAAATTAAAACGACCATCTAATATTCTAAACAATGAATAGTTATCTAAATGTATGGGTGTATCTTCCGGAACATTCTAATTATAATATTACAACATGCCACTTCCGGTGCTGCTCCTTACGGTTACGTATCTTCTATAAATTACAAATCAAACACTCCTTAAGGTTCTGTACAGTTACTTTTGAATCTCGATTTGATGCAAATTGGAATCGGATATTTTATTAGCATGATTGTCTTGAACACTAGCTGATTCTTAACTTCAAGCACAAAAGAACAACGAATCCAATAAAATAATGTATTATTTGATATGGAGTAGGTAAATGTTAATAATTCGTCTGTATTATTTACAAGAGTATCTAAGATAATATATCCAATTCTAATTTCCAATGTTGCATGAATCGAGATTCAAGAGTAGACCTTTTAATATAATCATGTGAGTTTCTGTCCTTCTTAGTTCTTACTCTAATGCATTAAAGTTCTTTCTTACGAAATTGGAAATACCATAGCAATTTGTAAAGATTTAACCAACAGATATTTTAAAGATTTTATATGCGGTAAAATTGCAAAAAAACTAGTTGCTTTACTTACTTCGACTATTTAAGTTAATGATAATATCTCAGTACTAATAATTACTTATTACTTCTTTTTTTTTGAAATCGTTTGAAAATAGTTGTAAAAAATGAAGATTGATTTGAACACAGTTGTCTATTGAAATAAGAAAATAAGATTAAGTTTATTTTTAATTTAAGTAGAAAAATGATGTTGTGTTAGGGAATTTGAAAATGTTTTACATATAAAGATTCCAAAAAAACGTGATTTAGAAAATATACAAGACTAGTAATTTCACGCAGCTTCGCCCGCGTAACTTCGACTGCATTGATTTTGATGAAAAAAAGCCCTTGTCACTCATGGATAATGTAGCATTCTTAAGGTGAAAGAATTTTTGAAATAGGTCCAGTAGTTTCAGAGAAACAAAAAATCTAAAAACGTGGCAGCATGGCCTAAAAGTCCTTGCCTGTCCCAGAATAAGCCAAATTAATTAAAAAAGTGGCGAGTTTTGGCGCCATTGTGAATGAAGATGGTCGTAATTTTTTCATAATTATTGAATTTCGTGTTTATATTGAATGAAATTGGTTAATTAAGTGGAAATCAGATTAATTTTATTCAGTGAAAGTGCACAAATGAAGTAATCATGAAGAAATAAGTGTATTGTGTATTTCCTCGCTGCCGCCAAATCTCAATTAATTATCTTGAGTAACGAAGCCACCGTTTTACTCAAAACCCAGACATGACTTTGTAAATAGTGACTAATGACTGAAATAAAGACTTAATTGATACCGAAGACATGGCCGATTGGCCTGAAAGTCTCCGTAGCCGGTCCCAAAAAGGGGCAAATTAACTACTAAAAAAGTGGCGCCATCGTGAAAGAAGATGGTCGAAGTTTTTTCGTAATTATTTAATTTCGTGTAAATTAAGACTAAAATTGTTAATTTAGGTGGCAATTAATTCAATTTTGTTTAGTTCAAATGCAAAAGTGAAATATTTAAGAAAAAATTAGTGTGTTGTATCTGTCCTCGTTGCCGCTAAATCTAACTAAATGAGCTTGAGTAAAGAGGCCATTGCTTTACTCAAGACCCTGACATGATTTTGACTTACGACTAATGACCTGACATGACTTGTGACTGTTAAAAAGAATTTATTCATACGGAAGACCTGGCAGCATGGCCTAAAGGTCTTAACCGGTCCCAGAAAGGAACAAATTGACTAAAAAATAAAAAATAAAAAGGGGTTTTGGCGCCATCGTGAATGAAGATGGGTTAAAGCCCGGTGAAGTTGTAAAAACCGCAAGGTTGGCAATATATTAGTCATTCCAAAAAAAAAGAAGAAGACAGTCGTAGTTTTTTTTTGTAATTGATTGGTTAATTGAGGTGGTAAAAAGTTTAGTTTTGTATGTCAAAGTGCACAGGTGAAATAATAATTATGAAGAAATTAGTGTATCGTGTATTTCCTCGTTGCCGCCAAATCTCACTAAATGAGCTTGAGTAACGAGGCCACCGCTTTAATCATGACCCTGACATGACGTTGTAAATAATGACATAAGACTTATTATAAAGAATTTATTAATACGGAAGGCATGGCAGCATGGCATAAAAGCTGGCTCCAAATCGGCGAGTGATCGTAGAATTTTATCTTATTACTCGTAATTAGTACTTATACCGCTACGAATGTATTATAACACGCAGACCCAGACTTACAGACAATGAAAATGTTATAGGCGTTTAGCCCCTTTGCAGCCGAGGTCTTAGGTCAATTATGCTACCCTACCCTCTTATGACCTTGATCTTTAATGATCTTTACTCGTTTACGAGCTATCTGGCAAGAAATTGAGGAAATTACACAATAATAAATAGTAATGATAAAGCTGTGAAGTAAAAAACATGAATCATAAAAAATCGTGAATTCGAGGGTACCTAATTTATAGCATTAAAATAAAAGTATTCGCATGCCGACACTGGCAGATAGTAGTAGTGTTAGTAGGTCCCCGTTTTCCTCGTGTTGGTCCGGGTCCGCCGAAAAAAATAGACCATCTGCTTCTCTGTCAGGCAGCTCGTAAGAATTAAAATATAGATCCTCATTAACAAGACTACTGGTAGTAGAGTGCTGTACAGCAACTTGATTAGGTAGGGATATACCGCCTTACCTATTCCTGCCACCATAATAACTGTCATGTTTCGGCCCGGAGGGTAGGGTAGGGTAGTCGGTACACTTGCACAATAGGCATAACGCCCTGCTAGTGGAGACGACGCACAAATAATATCTATGGT
>NJDD01000576.1:106852-117827 GCA_002245505.1 Calephelis nemesis
GCCACAGCTATCTCTTAATATCTGGAGACCCGTGTGCTTGTTCGCTGACCTCTCAAATAAAAAAAAATTACCTACAAAATAATATTCCTACAAAATCTAAAGAAATTAACGAGCGTCGAGCCCATTGAAGGCAGGAAGAACCTTGACTGTCAGAAGATATCTTTGCGATGTTTATTATTGTTCTATTAATATTGTCGCCTACATCTAATTTGAAGAAACTTATCGATGAAAAATACTATTTATAACGATTTTGCCATCATACGGTAGTAATGTATAATTTTTTTATGAAAAAAATAAAAGTATGTTCGTATCCCCAAAAAAGAGGCCAGAGCTACAAGTGAGATACCCACACTAACCGAAGACACTACGAGTAACTCCCACAATAAGATATGTGGCAAGACTATCGTCAACCGTACGTATCCAAATCCGGCATACATTTTTCATAAAAAAAAGGACGAGGACGAGTCACGCAAAAAAAGTATCTCAAAGTGTTTTGTTGTCTGACGCGTCCTGGATTTAAACCCGAGATCTAATGAAGTGAAGTCCATCAACACACCAGCATATCTCTGTGAACACATCTTATATCAAATTTAAAACTAAACATGAAACAACTTTTTTGTATTGGAAGGTCACATGGTAATGTACATCAAATATTTTCTCTCTCTCTCTCTCTCTCTCTCCCTCTCTCTCTTCTTATTTTAGAAGTTACAAGTGGGACACACGTTTTACCAATTTGGTATTGTCTCTCGTGCAAAATATTCAGTTTAGGAAATAGTTATGTTGGAAATCGCAATATCATTTTCGGAGACTAACGCTTTAAGATTTTCGGGTAAAAATCTTAATGCGGTTCACAAAATACATCTACTTACCAAATTTCAACAGTACAGTTTTATCGTTTCGGAAAAATTGGCTGTGACATACAGACGGACAGACCGACAAACATGATGAATTTATAAGGGTTTTTTTTTGACATTTGGCTGCGAAACCCTTGAACATGGTAGTCATAATGATTTTAAAATACAAAAACAATAATAAAAAAAGTATCTTCATGCATATATCCCCAAAGTTATAGGCAGAGACACAACCAGGGCACTCACAATTAGCCACGACTTAGTCCCACAATGTAATAGTTGGCAGGTCTATCGTCAACCGGGTTCATATCCAATCCCGGGCAAAGTTATTTTTTAATAGAAAATGGAAAATACATGTACATTGTCTATTTGGTTACCCGACCCGGGAATCAAAGCCTGGTCTTAAGAAGTTAAGTCCGACGCCGTACCGCTATACCACAGGGGCGATAAATTATACAATATTATTAGAAATAAATGCAATAATAAAAATAAATACAATATTATTGTTCCGGTAAGCGCGTTTGAGTTTTAGTTTTCTTAATAATTAAATTCCCCGTGTTGGTCCGGGCTCCTTTGTAGAATAGACCATCTGCCTTCCTGTGCCAGGCAGCTCGTAAAAGGCGAGCATAGGCTTGCCGTCACTAACACCGTGATATCTGACTAGGTGGTAGGGTTTCGCAGCGACTTACCCGGATTGGTACCACCGCCTTACCTATTCTTGCCGCCATAACGTCATGACGTGTTCCGGTTCGGAGGGTAAGGTAGCCGGTAAACTTACTTTTGCTCGAGGCCTAACATCCTGGTCTCTGGTTGGCAACGCACCATTACCACCTTTGGTGTCTTTAGGCGGCAGGAATTTCTTACCATCGGGAAATTTGCCTTCCAATTTCATAAAAAAAGTCATGCATATATCGATATTCTTTAATAACTATATTTAGTTTGATGATTGACAAATTGGAAACTTTGGAAGGACAATAGAAACTTAGGCAGAGGTATTTCTTTCTTAGTGCAGTTTTAGTTTTTGTGTGATAAAATAATACTTACACTTTATATAACTAAAACTGCAGTTAACTTAGCTATTATTATTTCTTATTATTAGTTTTTTTTTTACGTAAGGAAGATAAAAAAAGAAAATATATTTCCTTGAAATGAATTGCACAGCTTGTGTATGGTATTTTGGTATAGATGACTTTTTTATATTACTAGCTCTCCCGGCGAACTTCATTTCACCCGTTCATTTGGTGTAGGAAAACTAATCTCTTAGGAAGATGAAATATAGAAAGCACTCTATTTTCTGAACTAATGAGTGCGAATATAAAATTTCATCAAAATCTGTTACAGCCGGTTCGAAATTTTCATATTTATAGAAAGTTTAGAACTGACAATCTACTTCCCTGCCAGTTCGTGAGGCTAAGCGAGGGTTGTTACCAACAAAATGACTGGTGGTACAGTGCCTTGCAACAAGTTGCCCGGGTCAAGAATGCTAAGAATCCACAGCCTTACTTATCACCTTCCGGTTCGGATGGTAGGGTAGCCGTTAACTATTGGCTAAACAGTTAAGGCGCCATACTTAGTCAGCCAGAAGAGCCAATCGCCGCACTCCCCTGTTCCATGATTACTATGAAATATTGCGCTCTAAAGTAAACGACAAATCACCATTTTTGACACTATAAAAGTAATTTGAAAAAAAGTATAAAAACTGAAACACTTATCTTTTATGTATAGTATTTATCTATGTTTATGTTAAATCTGGTGTCGATATTTTCATAATTGAAGCAGACAGTTGGGTTTGGCTTTCAAAAAAGGGTTAACTTTTTGATTTTTTTTCTATCGAGCAAAGTGAAATGAATCGTGTTTTGAAAACACTAGTCTTATAAAGCATATTCATGTTAATCTTGTGTATTTTTGTCACCAAGATCCATGATTGCTTTGAATGAAAAAATGATTATACTGCTGACGTATTTTAGCATACATGGACCCTTAACATTAACATATTACATAAACAAATTACAATGGGGCCCTCATATTGAGAAACTGGCAAATAGGCTTAGTTCAGCAGCATTTGCAGTTAAAAAAATAAGAACATTAACCGATGTTGAAACGGCCCGAATAGTATATTTTAGCTATTTTCATAGTTTAATGTCTTATGGGATACTTCTTTGGGGAAATTCTGCAGATATAAATACTATATTTGTATTACAGAAAAGAGCTATTAGAGCTATTTATAATCTTAAAGTAAGGGAATCCCTCCGAGAAAAATTCAAAGAAATAAATATTTTAACCTTCAGTTCCCAATACATTTATGAAAACTTAATGTATGTTAAAAAAATCTATGTATGTTTACAAAACAATGTGATGTTCACGATATTAATACGAGGAATAAAAATAATCTAACCGCGTACAAAACTCGTCTCCGTAAAATTAGTAAATCCTTTTTGGGTCAATGTATACTTTTCTACAATAAGCTGCCCATTGGTATTAGAGATCTACCTATAAATAAGTTTAAAAAATGTATCAAATCAAAATTATGTCAAAAAGGCTATTATACAGTCGCAGAGTATTTGGAAGATGAACATGCTTGGGAATAGAGGTTTCAATCTCCCACTGCAATTTGTAATGTAATTTTTTGTACCTTTTACTTAAGTTAAAATCAGATTGTAATTAGTAATTTTAATCTAGATTATATTGTAAATATTATTATTGAAAAAAAGACAAGCCCGCTGAGTTTCTTTCGCCGGATCTTCTCAGTGTGAGGCCGCGATTCCGATCCGGTGGTAGTTTAAAAAATGTCGACGCGCACAAATACCACTTGTATGGTTCATGTGAATAAAGATTATTCTGATTCTGATTCTGATTCATACCAGACATAGGACAGCAACGCACCTATGTATATGGCGTCTATAGATTTAATCTTGCCACAGGGTGAGCCGTATGCTTATACGTTGTAGTTTACGGTATACAGGGTTAAATTTAATTATAGTTTTAAAATATATTATAATAAATAATTGAACTAGTTATAAATATAAATAATTGGCTTATAAGTTAAAGCATATGTGATTAGATAATCCTATTAATATTATAAATGCGAAAGTTTGTCTGTATGTATGGATGTATGGATGTCTGTTACTCTTTCACGCAAAAACTACAAAGCCGATTACGATGAAATTTGGTATGTAGGTAGCTGAAGACCCAGAATAACATGTAGGCTACTTTTTATCCCGGAGTTCCCGCGGGATTGGGACTTACGCGGGTGAAACCGCGGGGCGCAGCTAGTATTTTTTATAAATATTAAAATATTTGCACACCAAAATGTTGTGGAATATGTTAATATACTTAAATATTTTTGTAACATCTCATTTACACACATATTCCGCAAATAAATAATTTTCCTTCTTTCTTTCTCTCTTTCTTACGTGTTGTAATGACATAACAAATGCGATGTGATGTGACCATGATATGACTAATGAAAATCGTTCCGTTCTTGCGAGCTGCCTGATATGTAAGCAGTTGGCAATTCGTCAAGAAATCCCGGTATCAACACGGGGAAACTCTTATATAAATATTTGAAAATGAATTGTAGTTCGCTATGTACGTTCAAACTTATAACAGCCTGGTCAGATTTTCTTAATTTTGTTAATTCAGCGAATCTGTCTGTCTTAATTTTTTTTAATTTTTGTTAGTGCAAGTTTTCTCTTCTGAAGTCATTGAAACTCAATGCTGATGGTCGTGACCTCGTCGAAACACTTTTGCCTGGACTTTATCCGTCATTTTGTTTTATCTGCGGCGATGTGAATGTGGACTTGACTGTGGTCTTCATTGTCTGACTACCAAATTGAATACCTTATCGTCTTCTTCTGTTGATTTTGTCAGCAGCAGAGTAAGTTTCGAAATTTAGAAAATGTGTAGGTAAAATCTGCGAGGAAAATAGGAAAAACGACATCTATTGTTTCCAGTACAAAGTGTTGTTAGTTGTCATATGCATGTAGAATAAGGTTTGCCGGGACAGCTAGTATAAATGAATTAATAAATAAATTTCCCAGGACAAGTCACACAAATTACATCTAACCCCAAAGTAAGCAAATTATAGGCTTGTGTTATGGGCGTTGTCAACGATACTAATACATAGCTTTACTTGGATAGATACCAAAATAAATTTAAGAAACCCGCTGTTGTGTGTACTAGCTGATATGGTAGTTTAAATCAACATATTAGCTCTGAAGTATACATTATATTACAGGTACGAAAGTACACGACTTACACACTCATGAGACTTACTCTCATACCTATCATAGTAAAATTTTCATAAAACCGGTTAAGCTCTTGTAGAAACCAATTTTTATTTATAAGATGTTGAAGTCAGTGTTATAGGTATATACTGCTTAATATTAACCTACCTCAAACCCCAAACTCATTCAATAACAGAGATTTTAACCAAGTCATTCCTTAAGTTTAAGCTGCTATACCATATGGTCGTCATTTCTATTTTGTGGTTCTGATATTTTTCCTATAATATTTCAGCTTACAATTCTGGTGAGCTAAGTAATAGTTTAATATCAGTGATATAAGAAAACGATGGAAATTAAGTTGCGCACTCACCAAACTAATTTTAAGATAACGCTATCTTATTTCCACGATATTAATACAAAGAGATAAAATATGTTTATTGCTGTCAGATTAGTTTGTATATTACATTTATACAGACTTTATTCTATTCCTTGGAAAACAAAACGTTGGTTAAAGAGGTCATAAGTTGACATGTCTGTACTAATCTGACATGTCTAAAATGTTCCATCTCTTCTGTTTTTGTTTCGTTGGAAAAAGATAGCATGCACTTAATTGTCACCAACTTTGAACTCATAGGTGCTGACAAATATTTGATGCAAAATTATTTTCTCTCTACTAATCAAGGTGTATAAGATTTTTTTAATCGATGAAACTAAAAGGGAAAACTTCGTTTTGCGTAGTGGCCGGATGGAGACTTTCACGTGGGTCAGGAAATAATATTTCAGTTGTTGATGAACTACGAAGATGTATAAATTTTAATTATTTTCTTGATGTTTTCTACGCAGTAGCTTCTGCCAAAAGAAGTTTATATGTTAAATAACTATGAAGTTAGATGTTTATTTTATGTCAAACATTTATAATTGGAATCACTTTTCTAAAAATGTTATAAAATTATGTAAGTCTTGTTTCCTCAGAGTAGCCTGAGACTGGTTTGTTATAGATTATATAGGTGCTAAAGAAAAAATATATTTCATAATTTTTCTTAAAACTTCTCTCGAATTACAGATACATATCCAGACCCAGTCCCTGCGGAGTAGCCTGGGAGTATCAAGTGCCAAGAGTCACGATCGTTACAGAGTGGTGCCCTCCGCGTTAATTACTTATTACGTATAAACATGCCGGTTTCGGAAGCTTTTAACACCCTCGAGTGATTTGTTCGTAAAATATCAAACTAACATAGCGGTAAACACTGCCATAATAGTAAGGCTGTGGATCTCTACCCGGGTAAGTTTCTGCACAGCGTTCTACCACCATCGCTAGAATAACGTCTGCAAATCTAACTGCAGTCTATGCAAGTTGGAAAGGCAGATAGTCTATAATCTACTCTATATTCAAGCAAATAATAAAGATTTTAATATGTTTAAACAATATCACAATGTTTGCTTGATAAGGTTAAAAATACTTATTATTACTTCTTAACTAGGTGATAGAGTTTCGCAACGGGTCGTCTGGCTAGCTTCGACGTTTGCTGTTGAAGTATTCCGTTTAGGAGTGTAAGGTAGACGGTTAACTTACTTTTGCTCGGGGCCTAGCATCTCGGCCTCAGGTTGCCAACGTATCATTTAAACCTTTGGTGTCAATAATATCATCAATTAAACACTAACTCCACAAGTAAATAATTTTCATTTCTTTTTATTACAATAAATACTTAAGTGCACTTTTTTTACGATAACTGCTTAAAATTAATGTTGCACATGGGATCATAAAAAGCGGTTTCTTCCAGCAAACATAGTAACACATTGCCTCTTTATAATAATAATAAAAACAAAGACTGAATTACTCCTGCTTTACAAATTTCAGCTGACTTTTACTTATGCTTACAGTTCGCGCAAAACTTACAGGCGGCTCGCACAAAGTTCATTTTGTAGTCTGACACAAGTACAGTCGAGTTCAACAATCGAATATCTAGTTACTTTCGGTTCCAGATCAAAAACAAGTTTTCTAGTATGTTTGTGGTTATAGTTTAGTGTATTAATTGTCTTATCTTTATTTCATGTCACAAACAAAACAATTACGCAGTGCAACAAAGTAAGAAAATGTGTAACTAACTAAAAGGTTGTGTGAATTTGTCAAAATATCAATGTCTATGTAAATAATATGTATGTACATTTATAACAAAAAACAAAGGATTCGGGCAATTATACCCAAGTAAATGAGTCGTATCACGAATATGAGCCAAAGTGCAGTACGCTCCCTCACTTCCCGGCTTATATGCCCGCCGATACTTTAAAATTAATTTTACGAAACGATACGACTTTGGAAGCGCATTCAACTGTACTGTACCTGACAGATCGAACCTTGGTTTACTTTGATCCTTGGTTACCGCCTATTAAATAAGTGTAGATAGAGTGCTTGCCAATTATTAACCCTGCGCGCGGAAAAAGAATAGTTGTCAAATATTAGCAAAAACACTGTGATAGCCGTAAAAACACGGTTTATTTAAACAAAGTCTATGGTCGACAATTGCTACAGCTTTATTTTTTAAAGTATTTAGAAATGCAATTCACAATGTAGTCACTTTTTGTGACCAATTATAAAACACTAATTTATTTCTAAAAGATACATTACGCCATAAGTACAGATTCCTTTAGCAATACTATTTTTGTTATTTTCTTTTCCGAGAAAATCCCTTTATAAATAGCCATTTGGAAATAGCCATTGGAAGGTATAATTAAAGTATAACTTATTAAAAAGGTTTTACGGTAATCAATTTCTATGTTGGGCAACATTAGCATCGGCGGCGTCCTTCGCGCGCATACATACCTAACTGGCGCGGGCTCTATATAGCCGAAATGTCTATTTGGATGTTAATGTGATCTACCCAGGTCCAGGTCTAGTTGGAATCTGTCCCACGTAGAGATATCGTCGAATAGCGCTTGTCCCGGACACTCTGTCTGGCCGACTTGCCTATGCCCAACCAAGGCATAATCTTTTGCAATATAACCCATTTCAACTCCAGCAGCAATAAGTTTCCTGGTTGTTTCTCTTTGTTTCCGAGGTGGAACGGTTGCTAAAAAAAGAGAGACATGATCTTAGAACATTATAAAGTAACTTGAAACTTTGTTAATTTTATCTTACTACATTTTTTAAGGTAAAAGAGAGCGAACAATCACGTGGCTCTTCAGATGTTAAGAGAAACATAGGTCTATATATAGGTGTTAAAATATAAGTTTGTGAGCATGCATGTATGGATGTTTGTTTCTCTTTCACAATCGAATGTCTGAACGGATTTGTCTGAAATTTAGAACACAGATAGGTTGTGTCTTGGAATAACATACAGGCTACTTTTGATCCCGATCGCAGAACGGATTTCTGTGAACTGAAGCCGCAGGCAGAAGTTAATAAGCTATATTATTAGCAATTAGTAGCGTTTAATATAAGGCGTCATTTCATAATATAACGCCTCGCACAAAGTTCATTTTGTAGTCTGACGCAGGTACAGTCGAATGCAACTATCGAATAGTGACTTTCAGTTCCAGATCAAAACAATTTTTATAGTATGTTTGTGGTTATAGTTTAGTATATTAATGTCTGTGGTCTAGCGATTCAGTTGTTGGACTTGACTGCATGAGGTCCCGGGTTCGAAACTAAAAGAAAATTGGGTTTCCTGTTGGCGATAGGCTTGCCACCTATCACATTGTGGGACATAGTGTCTTCGTCTAGTCGTGGGTGCCCTGGATGTGCCCCTGCCTACCTCTTCGGGGATTTGGGCGTGAAGATACTTTTTTTGAAGATATACTTCTTTTGGCGCGTTAGAAAAAAACGATGAGCACCGTCACGAAAAACCGACATGATGAAGTTAGCTATAGATAACATTTTAGTTTTTTGTGATATTTTTATTAAATATTAAATAAACTGTAATTAACTAAATAATGCATTATAATAAAACTTTTAATGTATTAAATACCTTTTTTCTATGGTTAGTGTCATTTTGTCTACAAATGTAAAATAAGGCAAAAGATAATTTTTTTAAAAAGATTTTTATCTTATTACGCCGAAGAAGTATAACTTCTAACGCGTGTACACAATTTTTTTTTATACTTACAAACCCAATCACCGATGAGTACAATTCCAATGCTCATGACGTTGTACCCTGCGGCATGAGCTCCTACATTTTTCCAGCCTCGTCCTTCATACACCACACCATCGCTGCCCACAGCAAAGCTGGAATCACAGAAAAGGCATCGTATAAAAATATCTCTGTTAGTGTGAGTGTGAGAGATCGCATCTGTGGTCTTCTGGTTCAAGTGTTGGACTGGACTTCATGAGGTCCCGGGTTCTATTGCTGGTCGGGCAATAAATAGAAAATGTGATTTTTCCAATTTTGTAATAAAAAAAAGTTGCTCGGTATTAGATGTGTGGGTAGGCTTGCCACCTATCACACTGTGTGACTTAGTGTCTTCGGCTAGTCGTGGGTGCCCTGATTGTGCCTCTGCCTACCTCTTCGAAGGATATGGGCGTGAATATACTTAAATTTTGTTAAAGGGTAAATAAGGATTAGAAAGTTAAAATTGTCGAATTTTGGATGAGTTAAATTAGAGAAATGTGGCTCACAAAAACTTTAAGATAAAAAGTTTTGAGATATTAAGGGCCAAGTTACTCGTCCTAAACGCTTTAACTATACAAACTAAGAGCTGGAATTGCCTAAATAATATTATAAAAAAAACTGCTTTCTAGGGCTTGAGGAAGTACCTATCCTTAAATTTTGATTTAGAAATAGCTATCCCCTAATTTAAACCAATGAGGTTTCATTGTTCCAAGTTTTAATTTTTTTTCGTTTTTAGTAAACTAATATTTGCTTATCCCAAATTTCTGCTTCTAGGAATTTAGAAAGTACCCTATGAATTTTGATGTTTTAAGGGCCACTTGCACATTCCCGGGTTACATTTAACATTGAGTTAAACTGTTAAATATAAGGAGATTTAACCCTAGTTACGACGCTAACTCATTATTAATACTTAACCCAGGAACGTGCAAGTGTAAGTGAATTTTCAGTGAACTTCAGTGACGAAATCGGTGTTTTCAAGATGTCATAAACATCTTAATATAGCTAAAAACTTTTCTGTTCCATAAATTTAATTTTACTTAGTTTAGCCGGTATTCTTCGCAATTTTTTTATTTTATTTTTTATTTTTATGACATTGGAAGGCAAACAAGCAGACGGATTTCCTGGTGGTAAGAAATTCACGCCGTCTAGAGACACCAAAGGTGGTAATGATGCGTTGCCAACCTGAGGCCGGGATGTTAGGCCTCGAGCAAAAGTAAGTTTACCGGCTACCTTACCCTCCGAACCGGAACACGTCATGACGTTATGGCGGCAGGAATAAGTAATTTATACAAATTACAATCGCTCAACTTTCACAACTTTTTCGATGTTTGTGTTCTTATATTATTTATCAAATTATTAAATTTCAACTTTATAGGACTTTAGAAAACATCATTTGTTTTTTTTTAATGATAGTAATATTAGATAAATATCCATGGACTGAACATAAACATACCTACTTAAGTAGATACCAGAATAAATTTAATAAACACCCACACCAGGAAAGACACCTAAATGTTTATCACACAAATACCTGTCCCCGTCGGGAATCGAACCCGAGACTCGCGGTTGTCGCTGTAGTTAGGCGTGTACGCTATCCACTCGACAAACGAGGCGGTCAAAAAGAAAAAAAAGTACATTTTGTAATAAAAATAACGTTGCCAGGGATTGGACATTTACGATTAGATACGGTTGGCCACCTATCACATTGGGGGACTTGTCTTCGGCTAGTCGTGGGTGTAGTGGCTGTGCCTCTGCCTGCCTCTTTAGGGATGTGGGCGTGAAGATTGATTTA
>NJDD01000581.1:0-14696 GCA_002245505.1 Calephelis nemesis
GGCGATCTACAACTGTGCGATTCCGAAGACATTTCTTACCTCGCACAACATCTTTGTGGAATCAGTTACCGAGGACGGTATTCTCAAACAATTATGACTTGGGGACCTTCAAGAAAAGAGCGTATTCATTCCTTAAAGGTCATCAACGCATTAAGATACTCCTGGTGTTGCGGATGTCCGTGGGCAGCGGTGATCACTTTCCATCAGCTGATTATTTTGTTAATGGGCATTTTTCAGTGGGGATTGACACTTTTTTCAGTTGATTTTTTTTTGTTTTGTTGTGTTATGTCATTCATGCAGTCATATACTTAGCGAAGCACGTAGTTATTTATACAGGGTGCCCAGGAAAGAATGGATAACCTCTTAAAGGCTAGTAGTAGAACTAAAGACAAGCCCAAAAAAATACATAGCCCTTACACTTTCCTTACAATTTCATATTTTTACTTGAGTTACGAGTAAAAATATGGAATCAGACAAATAAAATATACTTTTTTAAAGCGCCATATTTCTAGCAGAGTAAGAGCTATATTTTATTTTTTATTTTTTTGGGGCTTGTCTTTAGTTCTACTATTAGCCTTTCAGATGTTATCCACTCTTTCCTAGGCATCCTGTATATTACGCTTCCCAATCTGACAGACATTGTCCTATCCTAACTATGAAGCAAAGAGTACAGTAAAAAAAAGGTTTAAATATCTAGTTTTTATTTAAATTTTCTTCGGACAATAACTTACACGACAAAAAATAATAGGTAGTTAAGATTAGTCCATCTATCCACGCTGACGCGATGACGAAGAGTTTTTTTTTATGATATTGGAAGGCAAACAAGCAGACGGATTTCCTGATGGTAAGAAATTCACGCCTCCTTGAGACACCAAAGATGGTAATGGTGCGTTGCCAACCTTAGGCCCGGATGTAAGGCCTTGAGCAAAAGTAAGTTTATCGGCTACCTTACCCTCCGAACCGGAACACGTCATGACGTTATGGCGGNNCCGAAGATCAGCAGACCTGACCACGCGTTGCCGTGCCTAAGTTTTTTTATATTTCTATATTACAAACTGCAATAATACAAATACGATAAGACTGTACAAAACTAATTTAAATTTTAATAATGTATAATATGTATAAAATACGTATTATTAGGTAAAACTGAAAAAGTTCTTAATCAATTTCCATAAATTTTAAACGGGGCCAACTTGGGGATATACTTCATTAAAAAATATCAAATCTGACTTTGCCGTATTCTTATATAAAAATGTACGAGTCGAATCTTCTCGAGAAAATTTTGTCCGTTTCTTTGTCGGTTTGAAAGAAATATTATTACCTCCTAAATTTATATAAATATATACCCTGTTTAAACCTTTGCCAATCACTTTAGAAATACCGGTGAGATGATACTACCTGCCAGGCAGATTGTAATAGCTTTCCTATTACCATCATTTTGGTTAGGTCACCTAAACTACATCACCGGTGGTAGAATGCTTGACAGCTATTTGTTCGGGTAGTAATCCTCCGCTTTACTTCTTCCTGCCACAATAACGTCAGTGTCATGCTCTGCTTGAGAGAGTAAGATAGAAACTAGATTTTAGCAATATCAATATAATATAGGACACCTCGACTGCCGGGTAGCGACGCACCTTGAACATCTATCTATCTTTAGGCCACGGTCGTCTCTTACCATCAGAAAAGGCACGTGCTTATTCCCCAGAAAAAAAACCTGTTTTGTTTTCTATTACATGCATGGTTGAACCAATCTGAATTCAAAGTTCGCTAACGCTGCCCAAAAACATTTTTCACCTAGAAATCTAATTCACAAAATGCAAACGTGCTAGAGAGATAAAAAAACAGAGAGATTTGCATGACGTCCTTTTTGTTTTCCCAACTGAAAAATCACGAGGTATTCGCTGTACATGAACAAGAGTTTTTAGTATTTTTGTGTTACTCAAATAATGTTTGTAACAAAAAAATTAGAAAATCTTAATCTTCATCGACCTATACCGAGCTGATAATTGAATGAAATATGTTTTAAAATAAAACTACATTAGAAAACATACTAAAAATCTTAGAAACATTGTGGAATTCAATGTAGTTGTCTAATCATGGGTGTCCTGGTTGCACTTTTGTCCCCTATGTAAAAAGACCAGAGGATGCTTTACTTTGAAAAGAAACTCATTAGGTTCAGTACAGTTTAATAACACTAACAACTGTATTAACAATATTTCTTTATTTCTATGGTTAGTGTCATTTTGTCTACAAATGTAAAATAAGGCAATTAATAAAATTTTTAAAAAAGATTTTTATCTTATTACGCCGAAGAAGTATAACTTCTAACGCGTGTACATGAGTACATACACACACACAATTTTTTATTAAGTTTTTTCTAAGTTAGCAAATAAGGACATTGCTCTCCTGATGGTAAGAGACAACTTAAAGACGTTATAACTGGTAAAGAGGCATCGCTTCTCTCTTGCCTAGATGTTAGATAAGATGTGTAAGGTTAACGGCTTCACGGAGAGGAATATGTCACTGTCATTATGTCGGCACGATTGGATAAGTTGGTGGATCCTTGGTAAGTTGCACAGCTCTCTAACGTAAGTGGTTTTATTGCTGACCAGGTGCTTCACCTCTGCTCGCTTCTGCCAGGGGGGAAGGCAATTGGCTTATTCTACACTAGCGGCCCGCTTCGACTTCGCACGGGTTTAAAATATACACATAAACCTTTCTCTTCAATCACTATCTATCTGTCCAAAAACCGCATCAAAATCGATTGCGTAGTTTTAAAGATTTAAACATACAAAAGGAAATAGGGACAAAGAAAGCGTCTTTGTTTTATAAAATGTAGTTATGTGGAATCCTTGCCAACAAGGCAACAAAAGCTTTTCTTTTCCCTTTGTATAGTCATTTTGGTGGCTGGGAATTTATACCCGACATTTGGGTAAATTTAAATTTAAAGAGAAAGTATTAATTTATATGGAAATTACACATTAAGATTTTTTTTGACTGATTTTCTTGAGTGAGATCGTCCTGGATAATTTATACAATGAAGGCCATAAAAGTAATTGTAATACGGAATAATTGAATAAAACCAGAAAAAATTTAAAATGTGAAAAGTAGGTAAAGTCTAGTAAGTAAACTAGATCTGTCGGTTGACATCTAGAAGTGCCTAACAATGTACCTATTTCGTATTACCTCCTTTAACGACTACAGATCTGCACCAAATTAAAAAATTGTTTCTGTAGGCCAGTGTACAAAACGGGACGTCAAACATACACACTTTTACAATTAAAATGTTAGTAGATGTTAATAAAATCACTGGTAATAAATATCATGAACCAAAATGTTAAAGGTTACAAACCTCATGTTAAATGATAATCCATTAAACTCATATATCAAGTTATATCAAATACAAAATAATTACCGTAATTTTGTATTTTAACAGAGATTTATGGCATCGGTAATCGCCTCTTTCGTGTGACAGTGGTCCAATGATGGCATTAAAATGCTAAATCATTTTGTTCGGAATTCCACTCCTTGGTCAGGCAATTAATAATAATATCCCCGGATAAATCACACAAATTGAATCTAACCCAAACGTAAGCAAATTATATGCTTGTGTTATGGGTGTCAGTCAAGATACTAATACATATAAGTACTTATATAGATACCAGAATAAATTTAATAAACACCCAGATCCGGAACTGTAGACATCTAAATGTTCGTCACACAAATGCCTGTCCCCGTCGGGAATCGAACCTGAGCCTCGCGGTTGGTCGATGTAGTTAAGCGTTGTCTAAGTATGAAAAAGAGTATCTTGTCTGTTTTCCTGGGATTCCATCATCAGATTTTTGGTATTTGTCTCCTGGTTAATCCGTCATCGCTAAGTAGAATAGATCATATAAGTATATATATATAGTTTAAATATTGGTCAGTAACAATTTACGACAACATATTTGATATTAGTTTCCGCCCGCGACTACGTCCGCGCGAGTGCGGATGGCCGTTCGTGTGATAAAACTGAAAATTCAAATTTTTTTCTACGTATTTTTCCAGGATAAAAAGTATCCCATTTTATGCCCAGGATAATAAGGTATAATTACATCAAGTCTCATCGAAATCGAACTGTTAGTTTTCACATGATGCCTGAACATACAGACAGACAGACAAAAATGTTTTTAATCACATATTTGGGTTTGGTATCGATCCAGTAACACCCCCTACTATTTATTGTTTCAATATTTTCAATGTACAGAATTGACCCTTCTACAGATTTATGATATGTATAAAATAGATTCATGAGTTAAGTAACTTTTCTAAAGTTTTGACTAATTTGCACTAAAAATGTCAAACGCCAAGATGATGTTTGGTGCTTCTGGCTACGGCGAGTAGTCGGTCGAAGGATATTGATGGTACAGGATTGAAAAACTCATAATTGAGGTCAAAAAGTGCCATGTCAACTAACTCTAAAAAGTAGTTTATAACGTACAGTTTATATTTTTTTGTGTTTACGGTACGGTAGTTTACGGTAGACAGGGTTAAAATTATTAACATTTTAAAATTGTTTTGTAAGTTATAATTCAAATTGTAATAAGAATAAAACTATTTGTTAAATGAATATTTAAACATTGTGTATACATATAACTAAATAATCAGTTTTTAAAAATATTTCAATATTTGCACACCACAATGTGGTAGAATATTATGTTGGAAAGCTTAAATAATTTTGTAACAACCTTAACACACATATTCCGCAAATAAATATATTTTCTTTCTTTTCTTTTCTTTTCTTCTTTGTTACGCGATAACTTAGCAAGCAGTAATCCGGTTTTGATGGTTATTTTTTATTTTAATTGTCTCATCAAATTTATGATATTTATGATAACAAAGATGTATGCAGGTCGAGTTACTGCTCCTTACGCCATAATACGTATATCTTTTCTTCGATTTAAGTATGGATTTTTGCAGAGGGGTTACTATCTATTTTATAGGACCTACTGTAGTCTGCGTAATAATGTTTTTGTTGTGGTCCGGGCTCCTTTGCAGAGTAAACCATCTGCCTTTCTTGCCAGGCAGCTCGTAAAAGGCGAGCATAGGCTTATCATCACTAACACCGTGACATCTGACTAGGTGGTAAAGTTTCACACCGACTCACCCGGATTGGTACCACCACCTTACCTATTCCTGCCGCCATTACGTCATGACGTGTTCCGGTTTGGAGGGTAAGGTAGCCCGTAAATTTACTTTTCCTTGTGGCCTAGCATCCCGGCCTCGAGGATGCCACTTTTGCTCGAGGTCTAAAATCCTATCCTCAGATTGTCAACGCACCATTACCACCTTTGGTGTCTCTAGGCGGCGTGAATTTCTTACCATCAGGAAATTCGTCTGCTTGTTTGCCTTCCAATGTCATAAAAAAATATGGAGCTTGCCATAGTGTACGTTTATCAGTTGAACTCTCGAGCTAGCAAACGTACACTACTGCGAATTCACAAACAGTTTATAGATTCCCAAAAATCGACGACGTCACTACTCTCTTCTGTCACATTTCACCTCGCTCTCTCCTACATCAGAAACAGCGTAGGTACGGAGCCCAGTGGAAAATAGCTGAAGCCTAAAACAAATTTCACGTCATATCGACAAAACGTTACATCACAATTCGAAACGTGATTTGAATTTTTAACGATTTCAAAACACAACTCGCAACGTTTAAACCAACTTTCGCGTTCTGTTATAATCGCATTAGAATATAATTTTTATTCATCCCGTGCTCCTAAAGCACGAAAATGTTCGCATTGGAAATAAATTATTCAAAACGTGGGATTTTTCTGTCAAAAATGTTTTCTGTTTGCAAACATTTTAAAAATTAAGTTTTTTAAAACCGAACGAACGTTCTTAATGGGGTGTTTTAACGTGTACAACTTTTTACAGAGTGGCCACATTTTAAATGGATGTTTTGAGGTTTTATTTACATTTAATTTAAACTTGGTTTTTGAGTTAAGGGTTGATGCGCATTATTCGACTCTAAAAAAGTTTTTTTATGGTACTGGAAGGCAAACAAGCAGGCGGATTTCTTGCTGGCAAGAAATTCACACTGCCTAGAGACACCTAAGGTGGTAATGGTGCGTTGCCAACCCGAGGCTCCCGGTCTCGAGCCTATTAGGCCTCGAGCAATAATACCGGCTACATTACCCTTCGAACCGGAACACGTCGCTATGGCGGCAGGAATAGATAAGGCAATGGTACCAATCGGGGCGAGTCGGTGCGAAACTATACCACCTATTGAAATGTCACGGTGNNNNTGAGTGTCACAGCAAGCCTATGCTCGCCTTTTACGAGCTGCCTAGCAGGAAGGCAGATGGTATATTCTGCAAAGGAACCCGAACCAACACGGGGGTTATGCAATACGTTTGTGTGCTTTTTATATATTTTGATGTATGATTACTCTGCCAATTATTAATTGCTGTTTTTTTTAAGGTTCATTATTCAGAGTTAGCCTCATACAAATAATCGTGGTCCGAAAATTGGTTTTTCTGTTACGTTTAATGAGGCATATTTTTGTGTATATTAATTATCTATACTCTATTCGCCATTACTACTAAAACTTACGCACTCGTTGATCTGGTGTGTAACTTCATTATATTTTGTTAGCAATAGTGAATTTACACACCAGATCAACGGGCGCGCAAGTTTTATTAGTAAGGGGGTATGTGTATTGGAGTGTCTGTTTTTAAAGTTTAAATAACAGCTTTTACTACATGCATTTAAAATCATATACGGCATAAATACTAAAACAGCAATTTTCACGATTTTTCGTCAGTCTTTCTGTCTGTTTGTTCCGGGAAATCTCTGGAACATCTGTAGCGTTGTTGACGGAATTTTCACTGGTAGATAGTTGATGTAATAAGGAGTAAATCAGGCTACCTGTATATTAGGAAATATTTGTAAATTAACTACAAACGCTAAATAACAATTTCGTTATAATCAAGTCGTGGACCCAGCTAGTGCAGTAATAAAATGAAGGTTTTTTGCAGTATTTAATCGATCGATTGATTGACCGTGTTGGTCCGGGCTCCTTTGAAGAATAGACCATCTGCCTTCCTGCCAGGCAGCTCGTAAAAGGCGAGCATAGGCTTATCATCACTAACACCGTGACATCTGACTAGGTGGTAGAGTTTCGCAGCGACTCGCCCGGATTGGTACCACCGCCTTACCTATTCCTGCCGCCAGACCGTCATGGCGTGTTCCGGTTCGGAGGGTAAGGTAGCCGGTAAACTTACATTTGCTCAAGGCCTAACATCCTGACCTCAGGTTGGCAACGCACTATTACCACCTTTGGTGTCTCTAGGCAGCGGAAATTTCTTGCCATCAGGGAATCCGTCTGCTTATTTGCCTTCCAATATCATAAAAAAAAAGATTTTAAAAAAGGACATTTTCAAATGTTCTACTTTTACATTTTTTATGTAAGTCAACCGATATCTCCTTCATTTATAAAACCATTTCCGAAAACCTTTTTTTTAGTTAAACGTTCTTCCGAGGTGTTCTCATTGCCACCAAATCTAGATCTGATGATTAGATCAATAGAAAATTGAGGAAAATATTCAATTTTGCAATCTTTATTCGTACAATTTTTACTAATGAAATAATTTTAAAATCGAAGTAGGTTTTTTGCAGTTTTATGAAGTAAAAGTCTTTTCCCGCCGCAAAGGCATAACCAGGGCACCCACGACTAGCCGAAGACACTATGTCACATATTGTGAGTGACAAACATAATATCTAATCCCAAGTAAAGTTATTTTTATTAGAAAACTAGCTGACCCGACAGACATTGTTCTGCTATATAAAAATTGGGGTGAGTCACCTTTATCACTAAGGAGTATAAAAAAAAGATTCACTCTCACCACTTAGGGTTATAAAAAACAGATGTTAGCCGATTAATTATCAGACCTACTCAATACGCTCACAAAATTTCATGAAAATCAATCAAGCCGAGTATGGGAACGAACATTGTGACACGAGAATTTTATATATAAGATTAAGAATACGTTTTTTTTTGTTTTTAGTTGCTTGACCTGGGGTTAAACCCGGAACCTTAAGTATTCAAGTCCAAAGTCGGCCCGCTAAACCACAGAGACAGTTTACTACAAATTTGTTTCCTTTCACGACCTATACAGCATGATTTTTTTATCACCATCCAAATTTTTTCTGGGCATAAAGTATCTATAGATAAGTACATTTATGAAAAAAAATAGGTATCTAGCAGGTAGCTATCTAGCATGTCAGAGCACTCAGCGCGTAGGTACGGAGCGCGCGCTGCCCATAAATTTTGCGATGTCATATCCTAATATTTAGTATTGAGGGATACTAAAAGAAAAAACACGTATTTAATTATTTTAACTTAAGATCAACATATTAAAATTTGGATGGTGATTAAAAAGTCAGGGTGTATATAATGTAGGCATATATTGAATTATATTTCTCCGGTATCGCTGGATATAGCACACTTATTAAATTTAAATTGGCTTAGTTTGTAAGGTTTCATAGCCACTTGACTTAACTCATCTTGATTATGAAAGCGAAAATAATTTGGAAATTTACATTTCACTTGTTTTTTTCACTTGTTAAGTTATCGCCTCTGTGCTCTAGCGGGTCAGTTGTTGGACTTGATTGCATGAGGTCCCGTGTTCAAATCCCGGGTCGGGCAACAAAAAGAAAATTGGGTTTTTCCAATTTTCTAATAAAAAAATTTTGCTCGGGATTGGAAATGTGCTCGATTTTCGATAGGCTTGCCACCTACCACATTGTGGGACTTAGTGTCTTCGGCTAGTCGTGGGTGCCCTGGCTGTGCCTCTGCCTACCTCTTTGGGGATATAGGCGTGAAGATACTTTTTTTTAAGTCATATTAAGTTCTCCGACCTTCATAATGTTGATACAAAAAAATTAAGAACTTTCTTCAGTTCTCATGGGATCCCATCATTAGTTCCAGACTTGGAGGTATTAAGACCAGCTCTGAAGTAGACTCTTTGTATAAATAAGTTATTAATGGAGAAATCCATTAACATTTATGAAAAACTAGTGGTTGCCTGCGGCTTCGCCTGCGTTTTCGCAGGAACCCGTTGTGCGATCGGCATTAAAAGTAGCCTATATGTTAATTCAGGTGACAATATACCTGTGTTCCAAATATCAGATAAATCCGTGCAGCCATTCGAGCATAAAAGAGCAACAAACATCCATACATACATACAAACTTTCGGATTTATAACATTCTTTTTTTAAAGTCGGATAACAATCTCTTCACGCGCATACTAGCCCTGATCGATGGACCTTAAATCCATGATGTGGATTAGTGATAAAACAATAAGGTTATATTTTACAAAAAAATATCACGACAGTGACCTATCTGGAAGGTCGCTGGGCGCTAACTGCTCGACCTTCGCACTCCTTATTAACGAGGCCATAAGAGCGCGATTCGGGTGTCAAGTGACAATTAACAGTAATATATTCGTTGAACCGAGACGTTTGATGTGTCGGCTTGATTGTTCAAACACCGTGACTCGATTTCACTTTAGGGTACATGAAGTGTCGGTTACAACAAGGAATGTTTTATAGCTTCTGCTTTCTGATGGTGTTTCTTGATGTGTTTCGTTTGAAAATTGCATTTAGCACTTTGCTATTCCATGCTTGTTTCATCAGTCTTTAGTATTTAAGATATTATATTGAAACGTATGGAATTCATTTGAAAATTGCATTTAGCACTTTGCTATTCCATGCTTGTTTCATCAGACTTTAGTATTTAGGATATTACATTAAAACGTATGAATATCATTTTGAAAATTGCATTTAGCACTTTGCTATTTCATGCTTGTTTCATCTGACTTTAGTATTTAGGATATTACATTGAAACGTATGAATATCTTTTTTTAAATTGCATTTAGCACTATTCTGTTCCATGCTTGTTTCATCAGACTTTAGCCTTTAAGATAATATTACATTGAAACGTATGAAAATCTTTTTGAAAATTGTATTTAGTACTTTACCATCCATGCTTGTTTCATCAGACTTTAGTATTTAAGATATTACATTGAAACGTATGAATATCATTTTGGAAATAGCATTTAGCACTTTTCTGTTCCATGCTTGTTTTATCAGACTTTAGTATTTAGGATATTACATTGAAACGTATGAATATCTTTTTTTAAATTGCATTTAGCACTATTCTGTTCCATGCTTGTTTCATCAGACTTTAGTCTTTAAGATAATATTACATTGAAACGTATGAAAATCTTTTTGAATATTGTATTTAGTACTTTACCATCCATGCTTGTTTCATCAGACTTTAGTATTTAAGATATTACATTGAAACGTATGAATATCATTTTGGAAATAGCATTTAGTACTTTTCTGTTCCATGCTTGTTTTATCAGACTTTAGTATTTAGGATATTGCATTGAAACATATGAATATTTTTTTGAAAATTGCATTTAGCACTTTTCTGTTCCATGCTTGTTTCATCAGACTTTAGTATTTAAGATATTAAATTGAAACGTATGAATATCTTTTTGAAAATTGCATTTAGCACTTTTCTGTTCCATGCTTGTTTTATCAGACTTTAGTATTTAGGATATTACATTGAAACGTATGAATACCTTTTTGAAAATTGCATTTAGCACTTTTCTGTTCCATGCTTCTTTCATCAGACCTTATTTATGTATGGTTAGTAATTTTATCTTGTTTGTAATTTATTTTATTTATGTTATGTATGTAATATGCAATGTATCTATAATTATCTATTCACAACTGTAGGGTCGGCGGACTAAAGAACATAAGTAAACAAAATCGTTTTTTTTTATTTTGTCTCTGGACTTGAAAAAAATTCATAACGCAATCAGACTAAAGCACTTAAGTCACCATCCAATTGTTCCCAGCGTACTAAGTGGCGTACCTTATCAACTTCACACAATTTAAACATTACGAGATGGAATAAAAAACATAAGTTAACTTATGTTCAAAGGAACTCACTGTTGTGCCCTATTATTCGGAGCAGCAACCTTGACTTATGTTATTAGGTGCGATTTAAGTTTACAGGAATTATTATGTTTTATAAAATTATTTATGATGTAAGCTAAAGTATAGCTGTAATATTAAATTTGGTTGCACATTCAGTTATTCACTGCTTATTCGTATTCGTAGTAAGTTTGTCATAAGTATTTAAATATTATGTAAAAATATTGTGATGGATATCCAAAATGGATAAAATGGTTAAAATGACACTAGCAAACCAAACGTAGAAAAACAAAGGTAGGTACAATATTCAGAATATTTTTAGTGATTGTTCATTGCTTTATTTTGTGAATGCAATCTTTGCAATAAGGTACTTTATGATTGAAAATATCTCTTAGGAAATGAATATCATGTTGCTACTTGAGATAACGCAAGTATTGTAGACGACCCTTTCCCTTCAACATCGTGATATAATGTTGTTGAATCAACTATCAATATAATGTTCAGAGCAGAAATTGTCTTCTCAAGTGATGATACTTTGCAATGTCCACATTACCAAGTACGCCACGTCTTTCAATTTCAAATAGTGCCGAAAACACTTTAAGCAGTAGGGGTGACCGGGGATAGTTGACTATAGGGGTAAGTAGACTAATCGCTAAAATCTCGTCAGTAGTACGAGAATTGTGTCATCATATTTCAGTCGTGTGTTACACTCTGCACCCGGATCCGTCGTCCGAAGCGTCGCCTCGCAGCGACTCGTCATTTTGGAGCAGTAATAAGCTTTTTGTTTTCTTATCACCTAAGTAATATTTCCGCAATGCATATTTTTTGACCTACCCATTTTATGTTAGTCACTTTTCAATTAATCAGAGTGATTCATGAGTGTAAAGAGACCATATTTTGTACATTATTTTTCATCTCAATATTATTATTTAGGTTAAACATGAAATCAAAAATAAAAAATGGCGTCTGGGGTTAGTAGACCTATTTCTTTCGGGGCTGGTTGAATAGGTAGTCAACTAACCCCAACTAAATTCAGAGTTGAAAAAATCGTATAAATAAATATTTTATCTAAATTTCTAGCAATTTTGTTGTTTCAGAATGATGAGGACGTATGAAAAAATTACTGAACGAGCTGATACACGTCGAAAGACGTCGCAGAAAGGGCTTGTCACGCAGAATTTCATGTTAAAAGGAGTATTAATCTGTTTCAATACCGATTAATACGAAGTTATTGGTTTTATTAATTTTTTTGTGTTTTCTAAGACAAAGAAAAAATCATTTAGCTCAAAACAGGTCCACTTTCGGATAAACAGTACTGGGAGGGTCAATATGGCAGCGTATGACCTGCGAAAAGGATCCAGGCCATACCATTAACCTGTATAATATTTTTTGAACGCAAACATTGCACTTTTGATTTAGAAGACTGATATTTGAGTCTATTTACTATTTTATCTAAGTAGGTATATAAAGATGATTATGAGACTGACTCCTAATGATATGGCTACTAATTATTAGCATAGGAAAAGTTAGGTTAAAATAAATAATTAATTAAAAGTAAGAGTTAATGCTGTCTTGTTAGACTATTTTAAATTATTGTATCGTAGTCAAATTGTTTTTCTTAAAATAAAGAGCGTAATTATATTCAAATAAATACTTTATTACTTGTCTCCTCCCGTAATTTGTCTCTTATTGGTACTTAAGTCTACTTACCCCGGGCTTATAGTCTACCTACCCCGGACTAGGGGCAGGTTGACCAAGAGTTTGCGTTCTTTTAAAATTCTTTTAATCATCAGTATTATACTGATTTAGAACAAGAAATTGTATTTTTTTATTAGTTTAATATTTTTATTATAAAGAATAATAAAATAAAAATATTATAAAGAATATGTAAGTTTTAGTAAAAAAGTGGTCAACCACCCCCGGTCTCCCCTATCACCAAAAAAGGGTCTATGTTATTTATGAAGAAAATAAAACAAAGCTTAGGCGTACAAAACTTGTGAAGGAAAAGACATACCCGAGCGGGCTATAAAAGAGCCATGATGCCAATTTACCAATAGACATACCATATGATACTGACAAATAATAAATATCCCTACCAACACTACTCATTGAACTCGGACCAACTCTACTGAAATTTAGTTACGATAGGTCATTTTGTGTAAATGCGGACATAATTTGGCATAATCTGGTTATATACAGGTGTCCCAAAAAGAAGTATCAAGAAGTACCCCTTGGGGTATTCGAATCACCCCTATGCATGTTCTGCGACTTTACCCAGTTTTCGAGTCTCTAATTTTTTATGTGTTTTTGAACATTTTCCTCCTGAACAATTGTAAAAAATTCTAAACCAAAAGTAGATGGCTTTTTAGGATTTTTGTTTTTGTATCTGAATAGCCAAGAGTTGTAGCTATCCGCGTAAAATATTCAGCTCCTTAACTTTATTAGAGGACTCGAGGACAACACATTTAAAATAGGCTATCTTTTTAAATCTAAATCATAAGGGACTTTTAACCTGAAGGGCACGGCAGTCCCATTTCACGCAAAATTTAAATAACTTAAAACTAGCCTACCCAACTTAACACCTAAACATTAGAACACCTTAAATAAATCAGTTCCGGCTGCGCTTGTTTGCTGAGATAGAACATCTATAAATACTCGTACATTCATTACATAAATATTATGTGTATTAATGAAAAATGGGCTACTTAAATGTAAAAATGAAAAACATGTCCCTAAAAATTGAAGAAAATTTGTAAGCTACACGTTATACTAAGGATTTGCCATTTATCATAGCCTGGAACTCAATGTCTTCAGCTAGTCGTGTATGTCCTGATTGTACCTTTGTCTCCCTCTTCGCTAATTTTTTTAATAGCAAATCACGAGATCCTGACTCAATTTTCCCTTCCTCCGGTTTCCCTTCGATCCGGGCTCCTTTACACAATAGACCATCTGCCTTCCTGTGCCAGGCAGCTCGTAAAAGGTGAGCATAGGCTTATAGTCACCAACATGTCATTTTTTTAATGATAATGGAAGGCAAACAAGCAGACGGATTTCCTAATGGCAAGAAATGCATGCCGCCTAGAGACACCAAAGGTGGCAATGGTGCGTTGCCAACCTGAAGCCGGGTTGTTCGGATCTATATATACCCCATCTTTTCTTTGGGTTGGATTTTGTTACCAGGTACCTTGCATCGCTCTATCACAAGAATAATGTAACAAAAAGAAAATAGGTTTTATTTCAATGTTCTAAAAAACTTTTCTGGGATTTGATAAGCGTCCGTTGACAATAGTTGCCATTTGGTTTGATTTGGTTTGCCATGTATTACAATGCAGAATTTAACTTCTTCAGCTAGTCATGTGTGTCTTGGTTGTACCTCTGTCTCCCTCTTCGGACGTAAAAACATTTTTTTTATAAAAAATCACGAGATAGTAACTCGATTGAAATTGTTATTGAACTTAAATTTCAAATTTTTAACTTATTTTTATACCATGGAAGCGACCCATGTTTTATCATTTCTTGCGTTTGCTATGGTTATGGTTTCATAATGTTTCTATATGGCGTTGCATTACTTAAACATGTATGAATATGTTTAAAGATAAACGAATGAATCTCTCCATATTTTTAAACATAAAAGATAATATTATTTGATTCCGATCGTGAGAAAAAAGTATTCAGAGGAAAACATATTTTCATCTCACGTATTT
>NJDD01000581.1:14856-26530 GCA_002245505.1 Calephelis nemesis
GTTCATCATTTATAGGTAATTTTCAGTTTTATCATTCTCCTTTTTCAGAAGTTACAGGAAACGTGACGCCCATTTCACCCCTTTGGAAGTGTCTCTAGCGCAAACTATTTAGTGTAGAAAAAATTTTTGAATGTCTATTTACAGATACTCCTTACATATTGGTTTAGTGAAAAAAAAAGTGCGCAACGCCGCTAAAGAAGTTTTCACTTTAAAATTAGTTTTAGCTTAAAAAAATTGAGTGTGAAAATCACTTTATACAAGAAAAACACAACCTATAAAAATTACAACATACAAAGAATACATCTAATTAACAAGCTTCAACAGTATAGTTATTACTATTTCGGAATAAAAAAGTAGTAGACAGACAAAAAGACAGATAGACGTATAATGGTGCCTTATTTGCCATTTGACTACCGAACACTAAAACTGAATACACATTTTATTTGGTCACCACATTATACTCTGTACTCTAACGGATGGTCATATTTTATTAATTATTTTTCTTATCTTAGTTACTGTCAAGATAAGGTTCTTATGAAGAAAAAACCGGGAAAATTTCAGCTAAACGCAGCTAAATTTATAGCACCCTTCTTTATCCTTTGGGGGGTTTTCCCCGTGTTGGTCCGGGCTCCTTTGCAGAATAGACCATCTGCCTTCCTTGCCAGATAGCTCATAAAAGACGAGCATAGGCTTACCGTCACTATACCGTGACATCTGACTAGGTGGTATAGTTTCGCAGCGGCTAGCCCGGATTGGTACCACCGCCTTACCTATTTAAGGTACCTATTTAAGGGGTAAGGTAGCCGGTAAACTTACTTTTGCTCGAGGCCTAACATCCTGACCTCCGGTTGGCAACGCACCATTACCACCTTTGGTGTCTCTAGGCGACGTAAATTTCTTACCATCAGGAAATCCGTCTGCTTGTTTGCCTTCCCATATCATAAAAAAAATCGATCCATTAACGCGTGGTGCAAAAGTCCATGAAAAATTGTTATTTTTGTACATAGATTATTCCACTAGCAATGGGGTTGTCATATCCTTTTAAAATATTTCCTTTTATTACAAGCAACAATAGTAAAAGCAATATACGAACAACGCAGTCAATAAAAAATCGTTTATTTAGGTATTTCCTAAGTCTTAAAAAGGCATCACCTTGTTTGTACTTCCTCATAAGGTCTGCAATTTTTATTGTAAACAACAAAGGTTACATAATTTTTATGCTCAAGAATAAATTTATTAAGTTATTGCTTAGTTAGTACTTTGTTTGCGCATCTTTTAACACCTACTGACCTTGTGTGAAGGTTGTCGAATCGATTTCAAAGACATAAAATCGATTTTATTACATAATCGAGTTTGAGGTTAGAATGGAAGATACCCTTGTGTCTATTACTAGTGGAACAATTCATTGTTTTTGCTTGGACGTAGCTACATCGAGCCAAGCAGTTCAGACTTCACTCTTCAGTCGTATCGCGTCGGTGAAGCGACGCAGACTGTTTCCACTTTGACCTTTTGAATTGTGTCGTGAGTGTTTGTGTTTTTTTTTCATTTGTGAATTGTGCAAGGATTTCAATATACAGCCTAAAAGGTTTGTTATATTTTGTTTATATTTTTTAGGCGGCTTAGAAAATTTTGTTATACTTATATATTTTTTGTATAATCTTTGTACAAATCAAATGCTAGTATTTCCATAACATTTAATTGCTTCTTTTCTGAGATTATAATTAATTTTTAAGAAAATACTTCACTAAAAAATAAGTTAGTAGGTACGTAGCTACATACTTAGTGTTAATTTGTTTTAAGCTTTTTGGCGCGAAAATTACAAAATCAAAATAATAAAGTATTGCTATTTTGTTTTAAAATAGCTATTATGTAACTAGGTAGGTAGGTAGGGATATAATTGTGGCAGTAATAGGTAATTAGGTATATAATGGATTTTAGGTAAAGTTTGCATTTTGTTAAAAAACTAGTGATGGTTTATGTATAGATGTTTGAGGAATAATGTATATTTTTTATAACTGGTTATTTTGATATAATTTTAGTAAAAACTTCACTAAATTATTACCTATATTGCAAAAATTATTGGAAGTTTCCGTCTTTACAATTTTTATATTAGGTACCTATCTGAGGTAGGTAACATACCTAATGTATAGCAACAATTTCTTTTGTATATAGGTAGGTAGTAAAGTTATGTTTTAATATATTTTTTTTTATTTGTATCATAGGTACTTCTTCACCTTTAGTAAACTTTAACTTTATTTATATTTTGTACTATTAGATGCTATTTTTTATTTATAATAGGTCAACGTTATGGGAATGAAATCAAGATTTTTCGACATATAAAAAAATTTGCCTATTGTTTTTACGAAATCGGAAAGCGAACAAGTAAACAGAATATACCTATAGTAGAAACAGACATCTACATGTCATCTACAGATGACATGTGGATTACAGACTGGCAGGGTAAGACAGCCGGTAGACTTGGACAAAAGGCTTAACAGCCCGGCCACAGGACAGCGAAATGCCCATAACATCGAAGGTGTCTATAGGCCATAGATGGCCTCTGTGGCCTAGCGGTCCAGTGTCGGACTTGACTTCTTGAGATCAACAAAAATAAATAAAAAATATGCCTTTTCTAATAAAAATAATGTTGCCCGGGATTGGATATGCACTCAGTTGGCGATAGGCTTGCCACCTATCATATTGTGCCACTTAGTGTCGAGCTAGTCATGGGTGTCCTTGTTGTATCTCTGCCTACCATTTAAGGGATAGGTATGTGCATAAAAGATAGTTCACTTTTAGTAAATAGATAGGTATTTTAAGCCATCCGTAGAGCTTGTTTGCTAACCTTTCACAAAACATAAATCTAAAACATTGGATAGTTTTTCCAATGTAAGTATTTTAAACATGTTTTACGAATAAAGGAAATAATATTTCTTTGGTGTTTATTAGACATTTTTAAACAAGTAATAAAATATTTTCGGGCGAGTACTGAAGTTTTTTATTACTTTTTACATCTTCAATGTTTGAGCATTTACCTATTTCCTTGAAGTTATAACAAAAATAGATGGTTAAGAACTTTAATCCGAATCAGTTTTGCTGATAATTATGCAGTTATTTTTATGTTTTTGTCGCAAAGCAAGATCCTAACCCATACCGACAAACTTTGTTTTTTCAAGATTAAAAAATATGAGATAAAATAGAGTAATTTTTTATGATATTATATTTTTCCCCCGTGTTGGTCCGGGCTCCTTTGCAGAATAGACCATCTGCCTTTCTACCAGGCAGCTCGTAAAAGGTGAGTATAAGCTTGCCGTCACTAACACCGTGACATTTGACTAGGTGGTAGAGTTTCGCAGCGACTCACCCGGATCGGTAGCAACGCCTTACCTATTCCTGCCACCATAACGTCGTGACGTGTTCCGATTTGGAGGGTAAGGTAGCCGATAAACTTAGTTTTGCTCGAGGCCTAACATCCCGGCCTCAGGTTGGCAACGCACCATTACCACCTTCGGTGTCTCTAAGCGACGTGAATTTCTTACCATCAGGAAATCAGTTTGCTTGTTTTCCTTCCATTTTCATAAAAAAAAAAATATTGGAAGGCTAACAAGCACATATATTTCCTGACGGTAAAAAAATTACGTTGCCTAGAGACACCAAAAGTGGTAATGGTTCGTTGTTAATCTGAGGCCGGGATGTTGAGAATCGAACAAAAGTAAGTTTACCGGCTATCATATCCTCCGAAACCAAAGACGTCAATAGCAAGTGGTGACGATATGATGGCAGGAATAGGTAAGGCGGTGATACCAAACCGGGCGAGTTGCTGCGAAACTCTATCTATTTTGGCAAAAAATAAGAAATATTATGATGGAAGAACTGCCTCTTGGCAGTATGGTATTAGGTCTTAGCCTGTCTGAAGAGAAAAAAAATGATTTAAAGAAGTATTTACTTTCAATTTTTTTTGTTGTAGCTAATATTCTTCCTTTTGTAGTTGCTTTTTAAAATCAACATGAAAATACACAACTAGGCATCGAAATTTTAGCTTTCTTACGATTTTTTGATGAAACACAATACTCTGTTTTAGGAAATATGAATAAATATCGAGATAGTCGAACCTTACTCTGTCACTAAACTATGTATGAGCATGGACTATCTTTAAATAGTATATCAGCTTCAAAGTAGCTTACTCCATCTCTATTCCATGAATATTAATAGTGAATTTGTGTAATAACAATTTCAAACATAAATTAAAGTTAGCTTCGCTATAATCTACGTTTATTAATAAGACGGTAAATGTACTTTTATAGACTAGTGTATAGAAGCTTACTTTTCACACAGTTTTTTTTTATGATATTGGAAGGCAAACAAGCAGACGGATTTCCTGATGTTAAGAAATTCACGCCGCCTAGAGACACCAAAGGTGGTAATGGCGCGTTGCCAACCTGAGGCGGGATGTTAGGCCTCGAGCCAAAGTAAGTTTACCGGCTACCTCACCCTCCGAACCGGAACACGTCATGACGTTTTGGCGGTAGGAATAGGTAAGGCGGTGGTACCAATCCGGGCGAGTTGCTGCTAAACTCTACCACCTATTCAAATGTCACGGTGTTAGTGACAGTGAGCCTATGCTCGCCTTTTACGAGCTAGCTGGTAAGGAAGGCAGTCTATTCTACAAAGGAGCCCGGACCAACACGGGGATCAACAACGTAGTTAATTTACTATTATTAGTATATGTTATTACTATACTATTTTAACTAGTAATTAGTTTTTTTTTAACTATTAGTAGACGTCGCCTTAGCAACCATGCACTTTCATCAGTTCTAGAAGCTAATTTATAACATATTTTCTTCTTCAAGACGTATGACTATTTATATAAAAATCTAAGATAATAACTTCGTATTATTTCAATAAATCCTACCAGAATTAGAAACGTAAGAAACTTTCAAACTTCATAAAAAAATAACGTTTGGCCATGAAACGAAAAAAAAACGGGAAGAAAAAATGTTACATAACTTACATAAATTTAAAATTAATTAAAAAATAATGCTTTGTTTAATTTTTCAATTACGAATGACCTTAGATTAATTGGCTTTAAATACATAATACATACAGCCTTATTATGTTTAATAAAACCTTATGATCGAGTTTTCAGCTTAATTATTTGAAGGGTAAGGATATAATTTAAAATCTAGTATATGATTTAACAAAATTGTTTTTTTTTGTAGTTTTGATATGTAGCTAAAGTTTTAACATAAATAAAAAGCACAAAATCTATATCTTAAGAACCAATAAAACAATTACGATTCCTATCTCACAAAAAAACTGGTTTGGTAAAATATCGGGCTGATAAATAGTTTCTATTTTTATATGTATTTGAAGCACTAATTTTAAGGTATATGGTTATGACTCATGTTTATAAAGTTTAAGCCGAGTCATTGTCCTTTAATAGAACAAAAAATCTAAAATGGCTTGTTTATTCTTGTTCAAAAAAGTTCATAGATCATCAACAGAGCAAAATGAATTTAGCGGTTCCTCGAATCGTATTTAGAAGGAAGAACTGCCAAGAAATCTCACCGAAGCATTAACAAAAAAAACTAAAAACAATACAATTTTTCTCGCGGTTTATTTTGTTATTCGTGTTTAGTAAAATTACGCAATTGTGATTTTGTTCCGTTAAATTTCGAAATAATTGGTATCTATAACATAAAAATGAATCGCTAAATGTGTTGGTAAGCGCATAACTTCCGAAAGACTGGATGGATTTAACTAATTATTTTTTTATTGTTTTAGTTATTATCAATTGTAGGTTCTTATGTAAAGAAAAACCGGGAAAGTTGCAGGGAAAAAGGAAAAAAATAACACTTTTATTTTCCATATCGACCGGGTGAAACGAAGTTCGCCGGGATAGCTAGTAGGTAATAAAATTAAGAAATTGGTATTCTCTGTGTTTCGTTAGCGCCGCCAAATCTTACACGATAAGCTTAGGTAAATATGCTTCTGTTTCACCAAAGATCCTAACATGATTACTTTTTTATGATATTGGAAGGCAAACAAGCAGATAGATCACCTGGTGATAAAAATTTACGCCACCTAGAGACACCAAAGGTGGTAATGGTGCGTTGTCAATCTGAGGCCGGGATGTTAAGTCCCGAATAAAGCAACTTTACCGGCTACTTTATCCTCTGAACCGGAACACGTCAACAGTAAGTTAACTTATGACATATCACTGCACAGTATAAAACAGAGTCGCTTTTCGCTGTCTGTACCTAAGTATGCTTAGATCTTTTAAAACTACGCAACTGGTTTTGATGAGTTTTGTTTAGAAGATAGAGTCTTGCAAGAGGAGGTTTACGTGTATAATATCATGGAAGTTTCTACATCTCTGCAAGCTGAGTCGGGATGCAAGTTTCGAATAATTTGAAGCAGGTTTAATGAAATCGGACAAGAACTTGAATAATGGCAACTGCTCATTCCTATGCCAATACTAAAAAAGTATATCACTAGATTTCGCGGGATACACTTAACAAATTAAAATATAAAAAAATGTGAAATTAAGCCGTAAGTAATGTTACAACAAAATCCCATTGGAAAGGTTTACAAAAAAAAAGAATAGTAAAGTGAAGTTAAAAATTTTCTCTATGCTCCTTAGAACGGTCTACTAAGCATGAAAATTGTTAAATTGGCTTGGTAAGTCGACAATAGTCCAATTTTCCTACTACTGATAGTTACTAGTAGGTTTTTTAAAACAACTTTCTAAAATAATGTTTAAAAGTATCTTCACGCCCATATCCCCGAAGAGGTAGGCAGAGGCACAACCAGGGCACCCACGACTAGCCGAAGACACTAAGTCCCACAATGTGATAGGTGGCAAGCCTATCGCCAACCGGGCACATTCCCAATCTCGACCAAAATTTTTTGTTATTAGGAAATTGGAAAAATCCAATTTTCTTTTTGTTGGCCGATCCGGGATTCGAACCCGGGACCACATGCAGCCAAGTCCAACACCCGGACCGCTAGACCACAGAGGCGATTTACTGCGCTAAATGATGTTAAATCTATTTTAATGAACACTTTCTAAATAGCACTTGTACTTTTCCTGCATGAGGAATAGTATATAATGTAATTCCACAAAAGTTCGAAGGTGAATAATAGTATTTTTTGAACTGGTGTAAAATCTAAAACTTAACATGGACCTTCCAAAAAAGTATTATTTAAATTTGATCGTTAGCTGGATAAGCAAGCAAGTGATGTTTTAAACCAACTTCAAAAACGTTGCAAGACCGAGACCATCACGAGGTAACGCAGGGTAGACTGAAAGCACTGGTAAAGAAATCTGATAGTTTTAATTTCTTATCTCTTAATAATAGGCGACGAAGTTGTCACATTCCTCATCTAGTGTAGCGTGAAAGAAATTAGGATGAATCATTGTGGATTTTCTCATATTTTTTTTTCATAATGATTATTTAAAAAAAATTGATATTTGAATACCAAACACATTATTTTTGTGTATATATTAACTTGAAATTAATTTGAAATTAACTTTTAATGTCCTCAGCTTTTCCAAAGTCGATTATGAGTTTACAATTTTTGTTAGATAGTAAAATACTGAGAACCGCTGGAATTGAAACCATCTTAACATACATAAATTACGCGTCACGTTGTTTGTCCGCGGTGGACTCCTAAATTATTCAACCGATTTCTATCAAATTTGCACACCGTGTGCAGTTTGATCAAACTTGAAAAATGAGCTGACACATTTTGACATCTCAATTTTTGACCAAAAAATAACCATCCGAGCGAAGCCGGAACAGGCAGTTAGTAATTTTATACGTGTTTTATAACATTTGTGCTTGCTACAGTTGTGTTTTCGTATTAAGTCTAACTAGTAAACATACTCAATAGTCGCTGATATTCTGACTGGCAACGCACTATTATCTATTATGGTATCTGTATGCGAAGTAAGGTTTCGCGGCGCTTAGTTATATTTCCAAATGTTATTTTTTTTATGAAGAAACACTTATACTGTCTTACGTATCACTTACAATTTTTTATTTTATAAATATCTATATGTGTCTCTTCACGCTACAAAGTGGTAGGTAGGTACAAATAATAAATTATAAGTCATACTTAAGACAGTACAACTGTTTCTTAATACAAACATATTAATATTAATTGGAAATTTTACCTTTGTGGTCTAGCGGTCCAAGTATTGGACTTTACTGCATGAGGTCCAGGGTTCGGATCTTGGGATGGGCAACAAAAAGAAAACGTGTTATATTCAATGTAATAAAAAAATGTTGCTCGGGATTTCATATGTGCCCGGTTTGCGATAGGTTTGCCACCTATCACATTGTGGACCTAGTGTCTTCGGGTAGTTGTAGGTGCCCTGGTTGTGCGTCTGCCTACCTCGTCTGGCATATGGGCGTGAAGATACTTATATTACTGTTGAAAATAATTAAATAAATATGCCTGGACTAGTCACACAAATTGAATCTAACCCCAAAGTAAGCAAGATATATGCTTGTGTAATGGGTGTTAGTCAACGATACTATTACATAGAAATACTTAAATAGATACCAGAATAAATTTAATAAACACCCAGACCCAGAAATGCAGACATCTAAATGTTCATCACACAAATGCCTGCCCCCGTTGGGAATCGAACCCGAGCCTTGCGATTCGTCGATGTAGTTAGGCGAGTACGCTAGTCACTCGACCAACGAGGCGGCGACGCTAGTACGTCTAACTATTTATGTAAATTTACTATATATCCGATTTTCAAAGCCTCAACATACAATGTCAACTACTGGCTAACTAAAGAAGTAAAAACGTGATACAAAACATTTTACAATTTTTATCGCTAAGCACAAAGTACAATATTGAGGTTGAATATCATTAAAAACAAAGGTTTGTAAAAAAATACCATCATCTAATATTAATTTATAGTGGTTTTTTTTACCTGCAGTTTTTTTGGAAGAGAAAAATAAATTATTTCAATTTCAAATCACTACATGCAGTCCGTGTTGGTCCGGGTTCTTTTTGTAGAATAGACCATCTGCCTTCCTGTGCCAGGCAGCTCGTAAAAGGCGAGCATAGTCTTGCCGTCACTAACACCGTGACATCTGACTAGGTGGTAGAGTTTCGGCTTGTGGTTGGCAACGCACCTTTACCACCTTTGGTGTCTCTAGGCGGCGGGAATTTCTTACCATCAGGAAATCCGTCTGCTTGTTTGCCTTCCAATGTCATAATAATAATAATAAAAAAATCCACGGTGATAGTGACTTGACCCTATAGTATTTTGTATTAAAGTTATAAAAAAAATAGTCATTTATACTTCCTTTTCATGAACGCTACTTTTCCAAAATATACCTTCCTTGACATTCTATAATACAAACAAATGTAAGTAAAAGTGTTATTTAAAATAAATGAAGAAATAATAACTTTATTTAAAATGTGTACGTCACCTGTTAACAAATGTGTTTAGCAAAATATGGAAACTGTAACACCTTTCATGTACCCACATTTTGCAAATAAATAAAAAAAAGTATTTTCACACCCATATCCTCGAAGAAGTAGGCAGAGGCACAACCGGGGCACCCACGACTAGGCGAAGATACTAAGTCCCATAATGAGATAGGTGGCAAGCCTATCGCCAACCGGGCACGTTTCCAAACCCGACCAACATTTTTTTTATTAGAAAATTGGAAAAATCCAATTTTCTTTTTGTTGGCCGACCCGGAATTCGAACCCTAGACCTCATGCAGTGAAGTCCAACACCCGGACCGCTCGACCACAGAGGCGATTATAAATAAATAAAATTAAAAATAAAAATTTTAAACAAAATGGAAATCCACCTAAAGCCGACGATAAAGAGTATAAATTTTATTAATCATTTTCAATTCACTGCCTCCATTAGACATCGACACATTAAAAACCAATAGGAAGTACGACCGATTAAATTACTTAAATTAGCCGTGACGTGTTTGCTTTTTTTTCCCTACGATTACGTTAAACTCGTGACTTCCGGTAGTTTAACCACTTTTTTTCATAACCAGCTAGTCTATGGCGCGATTTATAGTTATTGTTGTTCCTGTCTGTCTGTTCGCGATTTGCTCGAAAAGTACTGAACGGATTTTCATTCGGTTTTCAACAATAGATAGAACAATTCTTGAGGAAGGTTTTAGTGTATAGTAAGTTTATGTTTTGTACAAACCAACGATATAACCACGATATTAGTTCAATATGTCGCTGCCAAAACCTTTTGAGTTTTAACAAAACAATGTACGGTGGGATTTTTCCTCTTCGATAGATCTTAAAAAAAAGAAAGCGGTGGTATATGTCTATCTTTAAAGAATAACCCACAATAACCGTTTTTTTGCGCTTACTTAAAACAGTAAAATGAAGGGTTATTTTAGAACATATTTTTAACAATACAGTATTAACCCTTAATCAAATAAATCTTTTAGATACGTTATGCGTGTAATTTAGATCAAAATTGCCTTTTGCACTATCAGAAAAAAAAGCAACTAATAAGTTATCAAAAAGTTAAAATGTCCGGGCTCAAAATTAAATGTCGTTGAAGCGTAGCAAAGACGTGCGCGCTTACTGCAAACAAAGAAAGAGTAACAAACATCCATACTGACATTCTGACATCCAGACATACTCACAAACTTTCGCATTTATAATATTAGTAGGATTTTTATTCTTGAATAACCAAAGCAAAGCGAGGGCGGGCAGCTAGTTTAATATAAAGTTAAATTTTATATGACTACAATTTTTTGTCTAGCTCGTAAGGAATACGTTGGAAAAAAATATTAAGTTAACTCAAAACCGAAAAGTTTTGCTAATAACCGATTTAAAGGTTTAATACGAATTAAACCAAATTTTTGAAAGTAAAACCCTAAAACGTACAAAAACCCCTTTAAAAACCCCGACTTATAACAAATTCGTTTAACTTAAAGACTTACCCAATAGACAGGCTAAACCGATCGAGGGTAACCAAAACAAACGAAGAGATTAAGGCATTGTAGAGTAAGCCTCTACAACAAACAAATGTAGAGCCTTCCCAGGTTCCGAATACAGGTTTATCCATAAATTATAAAGACTTATGTACAATAAGATATATCTATATTATGTATACAAGACGGTGCAACATTTGTTAACATATTTACCATCTTAATATATATAAATCTCGTGTCACAATGTTTGTCCTCAATGGACTCCTGAACCACTAAACCGATTATAATAAAATTCGCACACCATGTGCAGTTCGATCCAACTTTAGAGATAGGATAGCTTATATCTCAATTTATGGTAAAACAATTACCATCCGAGCGAAGCCGGAACGGGCAACTAATATTGTTATGAAATCTAGCTTGTCTATGAATTTAATAGTAAAATAGTCTTTAATAATCTGTAATCTAATAATAAATATTATCATTTGAAAATAAACGAACAAAAATGTTTCCTTGTTGGTCCGGGCTCCTTTGCAGAATAGACAATCTGCCTTCCTGCCAGGCAGCTCGCAAAGGTGAGCTTACAACATATCGTTAACACCATGACATCTGACTAGGTGGTAGAGTTTCGCAGCAACTTACTCGGATTGGTACCACCACCCTATACGCCATAACGTTCGCGCTTGCCGTTGACGTGTTCCGGTTTGAAGGGTATGGTAGCCGGT
>NJDD01000581.1:27456-39710 GCA_002245505.1 Calephelis nemesis
GTAAACTTACTTTTGCTCGAGGCCTAACATCTCAGCCTCAGGTTGGCAACGCACTATTATCAAGTTTGGTGTCTCTAGACAGTGTGAATTTCTTACCTTCCATTATCGCAAAAAAAATTGCGAAGTGGGAATGAAAGTTAGGGCAGTTTTTTTACATTTTTACTGCTCTTGTGATGTGCAGTATATAGAGATTGGTTTGAGTACAAAACGGTACTTGGTATCATACAAGAACGAACCGGAACATGCCGGAACTTTTTGTTGAAGTATGTACCTACGTGTAATTCGAAGTTGGTCAACTGTAAACAACTTTGGTATTCAAAACTAAACGTTGTGAATAAAGTGAATATAAGTTTAGAACAAACAAAGCCTGGATGTGAGCTTCATCAAATGTTTCACTTCAGAAACATTGTTAGCATATGTTACAACAGCACTTTATGGAGGTTTATCTTAAAAAAAAATTCACTTTATTTTTTTATTTTCTTTTATTTTCCACTTCAAAAAAAGGAATTCTTATGTGTCTTTTTTACCTTTTAGAATGTTTACTGGATTAAACAAAGTTGATATTTATTTTTTCACTGAAAAGAAAGGGTTGGTTTCAGTTAAGGATTGTCTCTCCAATTCGGCGTTTCCAATAGGCTGCAAAAATTATCTTACTAGATTTTATTTTTGAGAGATTCGGAATGGTGCTTAAAGTATGCTTATCAAACATCCTGTATAAGTATAAAGTTAATGTTACATTTATAAAGAAGTAATTATTAAAACATTCGGAATTCGTTACGAAATTCTGTTTTGAAATTCCGAAACCAAACAGCGCCCCGTAAGATTCCACTCAAATTCCGTATCAGAAACTTCCTGAGGTGTGTTTCAGGTCCATAGATTTTTTCGAAACAAAATCCCATGAAATTCCGGATGTAAGTGACTTATGTTTGATCAAAATTCTAATAAGTGATTTCTTAGCGTGAAACCGACTTTGAAAAAGGGGTATGATTTATGTTCGAATCCAATTTTTTAGCTAATCAATTGTTCCGTCAAATCTTAACCGATGTTAATACTTTTTACTTGAAAAGGCGTGCTCCTGAGGTGGTCCCATCGCCACCAAGTCTTGGTCTAGTGATGGAATTGAACTTCGAAGGGAAAACGAATTTTTTTTATGTATGTGACAAGTGACAACATTATTAAAATTGAAGTCTTATAGGTACTCGAACTCTATATACTGCCACATCACAAGAGCAGTGAAAATGTGAAAAACTGCCTTTATTGCCACATTGCAATTTGTTTTTTTGCGATAATGGAAGTTAAGAAATTCACACTGTCTAGAGACACCAAACTTGATAATAGTGCGTTGCCAGCCTGAGGTCGAGATTTTAGGCCTCGAGCAAAAGTAATTTTACCGGCTACATTACCCTCCAAACCGGAACACGTCAACGGCAAGCATTGGACGTGAACAGGTAAGGCCGTGATACCAAATCGGGTGAGTCGCTGCGAAAATCAATTAACTAGTAGGATGTCACGGTGTTAATGTTGATGTTTTTTTATTGAAAACTTCTATAGCGGCGTTGTACAATTTGTTTGGAATGGATGCAAACTTTTAAACTCGTGTCTAAGGTACTACGGCAATTCGTTTTGTTTATAGATTAGAAATTCGTCTGTTTTTTGCCTACACCATAAACAACGTGACGATTTTTTTTGTTGAATAGAAAAGCATGTCCATAATATAGATTAAAAAATTCGGTTTTCGAAAATGATCATAAAGTATCTTGCATGATTTTACTTACGGAAATGAACTCTGAACTCCGTGAAATATTTTTCCAAACATCCTGTATATGTATTTAGTAAACTTTTCATTTATAAAGATGAAACAATAGATAAAGAGTTATTGTGATTGTAATTATAAACATAACATAAATTTGTTTACAAAGTGAGCAAAACATTTAAATACATTGTCATTTGTTGTACTCACAGTTTTGTCTTCTTAAGGTGGCGGCGACAAACAACTGTGTGCTTGCCACAAAAATTAAAATAAGTCTAAAAATATTAGAAGCTAGTTTCTAATATTTTTATAATTATTTTTATTTTCCTTATTATATATTTATTATATGTTATATAAACTTATTTTTATTTTATTTCCCCGCAATACGTCAGCGTAGAAAATATTTATATACAGTTTCGTCCACCATCCTTTGGCGGACAATTTTTTTTAAAACAACCTCGATTTAAAAAATCCTTCGTTTTAATTCGTTTCTATAAATAAGATAGCGTAACAGACATACCTTTGAAAAAAAATAATCTAAAACTGTAAGCATTTCAAACTTCATTAAAATCGGCCCAGCGGGTTGGCCGTGATAGCTCAATAGATAGACAGACAGACTTACAAATTTTGTGACACATGTATCTGTCTAAATTTGTACCAAAGTTCTATAATTATAGAACTTTTGTTAAAAATTATAATTTTTTAGAGGATTTTAAGACAAAAAAAAACAGACGAGCTTCCTGCTCTGTAAAAATCGACAAATGTATTTTATAAAAAGTGGTGCATTTTCTTACTTAAGGCATAATGTTAAGATCTTTACCAGCCACCATAACTTCCAGAACGGAACACGATAATAGCAGGATATGAATTATTATGGTAATAGTAATAGTCTTGGATTTTTTCAATTAAATTTCAAGTTAGAAAAATAATAACATCAGGGAACTTTTGACATACTTAGTGTCTGGACCGCATATTATTTAATTATTTTTTTTTGCATAAATTGGGGATATTTTTAAGCATCTAATTAAATATAGCTCTATACCCATTTAGCTAATAGTTGAAATGCGATAAATAGTTTACATTGATCTCCAAAACGTTTTATTTTACAGTAACATTCAATTTTAATTTGCTGAATTATTTTTTAAGCATAATTATTAATTATCTTACCTATAATTTCAATACTATAAAAGGGATTTAAATAGGTTTTTAAGTACTCCAGATTTTGTTGAATAATTTTCTTAATTAACTTCGCTTAATAGAGTGTGATCCTGTAATCCTTTTCTATATCCAGACTTTAGTTACTTTTAAAATGTAAAAGTTAAAGGTAAGGATAGATTACATTTATTATAACTATGAGGCTTACATGAAACAGGTGTGAAGCTTTGATTTCAATAAATAAATTATCTGCGTATATAAAAAATATGATTTTTCTCGATTTCCCTACGATTCCAAAATCAAATCCAAAATTGGTGACAAGGGACTATTTCAGGAGTGCAATATTTTAATTTTAAAAAATAATATCGTTTAAGAAATGACGATAAAATCGATAAACATACATAAAAAATGTAGGAGTCGAACATGTTATAAGCTCTTCTTTTTTGGGGTCGGCTAAATAGATTTTGGTATAAATTTAGACTATATGATTGCTATGGAAAGATTTGTAATACATAGTACATACCCAGTTTGCTTTTGTAATATTCAGTCTGTAACTATAAAATTCGTATGAAAAGTAAAGAACTAACAATTTACAATAAGAACGAAATCTAGACAAAAAATTAAAATGTGATATATTTGAAGGCTAGAAATTGTTTAAAGCTGAAACTCTGACATTTAATTAATAATAGTAATAGCGGTATTTGTATTGAGTTTAACACACAGGGCATCACATTTAATGCTTCCTATGAAAATCAATGGTCCAGAAAGTAAGTTGTGAAGCTTTTTGTCAACTTTGTGTATAGCAAAGTGAATTAAAAAAAAATGATACAGTCATTTTTACATAATTTCGAATAAAATTGATCTCATAATATCTTACAATTTGCTTTAAGTTAGTTGCCCTTTCATATAAATAGGCGTAGCACCTGTCAAAGATCAAATTTGGATCGTTGCAATATTGATCCTGTAGGTTGTATCTGTTTATAAGAATTTTAAGCATACGAAAAGTTTTTGGTATTTCAACGTAACAAAGGTCTGGTTGCTCACAGATCTCGAGCTATTAATAAACTGCGTTTAAAGTTCCCTTTTAAAATTAGGTTTTCGTGAAATCTGCATCTAAAAAGTGTTCACATAAAGCAATCAGCCTTTCAACCTTACGTTCAATTATAAAAATTTGAATATTTCAAAAATTTACATATAAATTATCTTTATGAGTATTTGAGCGACATTTTCGTATTTTATCCGCAGTTAATTGCCATCTAGTTATTTCTTTCTACGACTTATTAGGAGAGTTAGGTATGTGTGTTCACACACTTCTTTGTGTAAGAGGCTCTACAGGCTATACCATTGCCTTTATAGTTTTAGAATTTAGCGACTTTTTTTAGCGATGACTCGCCTGCCTTAATGTTCATAATACTGCTTTGACGTCAGCGCTCGGTATTGTAGTGCTTACGAAGTAGCATACAACCTAAAAGATTCATTCAGACAACGGGCATTTTTTGTCATCAGAAAATCCGTTTGCTTTGCCTTCCAACCAGAACACCCACAATTAGCCGAAGATAATAGTCCTATGATGTGTTAGGTAACAAACCTAAAACCAATCAGACACTTATCCCCGACGACGACGACGATGTGTGTGTGTGAGTGTTTGCGTATGTGTAAACTCATCAACTTTAAACTAGTTAAATTCATCGTAATTAGATCTGTTTACATTTTCTGGTGACAAGGACTTGACCTGATGATAGAAATAGGAGATGGCTAGTGAATAATCATAGTTTAAATCGGTTTTTGCAGTTTATCTAGCAGCTGCAAATAAAGGTGAAGCTGGTGAAGACAGGTGCTGTAAGTTAGAGTATTAGCCGGTGTATTTGAGAGTGTGTGTTTGTCTGGCATCATTACTGCAAGTACTATTCAAGATGTATCAAAACACAGACGAAATGAAAAAAATGAATTAACGAATTAAAAAAAAAATGGATTTTCTATGAGCACCTTCTACCTTCAAAAATGGTAGAGAAAACCGTTACTTATCTGCACCATAGATGTTAGGTATAGGTTGCTGCCCACTGACTGGGATATTAAGCCTATTGTGCAATCTACCGGCTATTTTACCCTGCTGACTGGAATTACCAATTCTGCCTACAAGAATTAATAAAGTGGGAGATCCCTTCCTACATAGCATTCTACTGCCAGTGGTCTAGTTGATAATAACCTATTTAACCAGAGAAGCAGATAGCCTATGTTAGTCATCGGACATAACATACAAACATAGATATGTATGGCAAAAACTATCATAATCGTTTGAGGATAGAGGCGCTTTGAAATTAAATTGCATGATTCAAAACTCCACGATACGCGCCTTTTAGTCAAATCTCTCTTCTATACAAAAACACTGCCTTTCTTACTATCATGGTGATATAACTGATGATTGTTACTAAAAAAAAACTGATTATTGTTTTTTTGTTACTCATTCTTTAATAAAATAATTGTGCTTTACCAACGTAAGCAATTTTTTTCCTCTAGTGACCTTCATAGAGCAAAAAAGTCGATAGAGCCTCGCTGTTTTTCTATACAGTACACTGATTACATCGTCCATTCTGTGGCATTGAAAATTTTTGACGGATGATCTGTAAGGCTGGTTCACAATGAGTTTTTAAATGAATTCAAAAAAACAAGAAGGCTCTCAATCAGGCCCGTTTTTTTTAAGTATGTGCACCGATTTCTCCGAGGTTTCGGAATGGATTTACATAATTCTTTCTTTGTTTGATGCGGAATAGTTTCGAATTAATCTCATAAAATTTGATTCAGACAGGCCCATTTTATTAGCATTTTTTTAGGTTTTTTAATAAACTAATCATATCAACAATGAACTAAAAAGTATTAAATAAAAATAAGTACATTCAAAAAACCAACATAAAAACTAAATCTTTACTATTTTTCACTTTTTAGGTTTGAAGTCAGTTTTTATTAACCTACTTGTTTTTATATTTGACGGTTACTGTAATATTTATTTAAGTTATTAAAATTTTGTTCTATTTATTGCCTTTATGATCTAGTAGTCAGTTTTGACTTTATGAAGCCTTGAGTTTTTACAACTAAGTTAGGAAGAAACACTTTCTTAATTCTTCAAGTGAGCCCGCCAATTATACCATTATTGTAACCTTTTCAAAGAAATGTAAGTTTTTGTATTTTTTTTTTATGTTATAGGAAGGCAAACAAGCAGACGGATTTCCTGATGGTTAGAAATTCACGCCGCCTAGAGACACCAAAGGTGGTAATGGTGCGTTGCCAACCTGAAGTCGGGATGTTAGGCCTCGAACAAAAGTAAGGTTACCGACTACCTTACCCTTTAAACCGGAACACGTCATGACGTATGGCGGCAGGAATAGGTAAGGATGTGGTACCAATCCGGGCGAGTCTCTGCCAAACTCTACCACCTAGAATCGTTGTACTAGAATCGTTGACTAACACCCAAAACACAAGCGTACTTGCATATTTTCGGGTTAGACTCAATTTGTGTAACTCGTCAAAGAATATGTATATTTATTTATAAAAAACAAATCTAATACTAATGACATACTTATTTCAAGTACGAAAATGTTGATGATACTCTATTTTCACATCAAATCAGTAAATCGATTCTGATAAATTTTACGTTGGAAACAGATTAGATCTTGGAAAATGATCATCGCTTCATTATTCTCGTCAAAAATTAACTTTTTTTTATAATATTGGAAGGCAAACAAGCAGGCGTATTTCCTGATGGTAAGAAATTCACGTCTTCTAGAGACACCAAAGGTGGTAATGGTGAGTTGCCAACCTGAGGCCGGGATGTAAGGCCTCGAGCAAAATTCAGCTTATCGGCTACCTTACCCTCCAACCGGAATACGTCAACAGCAAACATTGACGTTATGGCGGCAGGAATAGGCAAGGCGGTGTTACCAATCCGGGCGAGTCAAAATAACTTAAATAATAAGTCACCGAAATAAGAGGAAATGACTAGTATAAAATAAATAAATCTTCTCTTTCGTAGCTATAAGTGTGTCACCTTCCTAATTTTATGTTAATTAGTAAACAATTTAGAAACTCTTATAGCTCCTGTTTATCTTTTTGTGTTTTCAAGGTTAATAGACAACACGAACATTCTGGAAGATAAATAAGTGTTTTTGTGCTTAAAAATGGATAAAGCGATAATATTTACTTAGTAATTAGGAGTTGTCTAGTAAAGTTTTTATCGATACATGACTAATGCGGAGTTTTTAGGGTTGGGCGATAAAACGATATTTTTTCTTTTTTTTCCTTTTTACTAAAAAAGTAGGTTGTACCCTGAAAGAGGTAGGTAGAGGTACATCCAGAACACCCACAATTTGCTGAAGACTGAGTCACTCTTGACAGGTGGAAAGCCCTTAGGCAACCAAGCACGAATTCTATCCCGGCCACTATTGTTTTTGTTACAAAGTTTAAAAAAAAATTTTTTTACTTGACTGGAAATATTTTATGAAGGCAGATTCCGTAGCAAAAGGCTAAAAACGGAAACTTATAGATTCGTCATGTGTGTCTGTCTGTCCGTCCATATGTCACAGCCATTTTTTTTCCGAAACTGTAAAAGATGTGCTGTTGAAACTTGTTAAATAGATGTATTCTGTGAACCTCGTTAAGATTTTTACTCAAAAATAGAAAAATAGCCATAAATGTGTACCATACCTAGAATAAGAACATTTTTTTTTCTATTCAAACCGCTAAGGGTTGGTGTAATGATATTGGGATAGGTCTTTAAAAAATATTGACGTTGCCTGTACAGTTTGCTCCTAAACTGAATAGTTTGCGCAAGAGATATTTCTAAAAAGGTAAAATCGTATGTAACTTTGTAAATAATAGAACGATATAAAACTGAAAAACATAAAGGATGTACATACCGTGTAAACTTCCACGGAAAACTGGTTTAAACAAGGTCTAGCTTTTTTTTGGCAATGTAACACCAACAATAAAATAGTTGTACTTAGCTGTTAGTGTAGACTCGCCCAGTTTACAGAAGTGACATAAATTAGAAAAACTGTATTGTGTGTATGTGATATAAAATGAACATGTGATATAAAATAACATATACTTATATATTATATATATGTTGATATAAAATAACATATACTTAATATATTATGATGATTGCCGCTACGAAACCCGTCATGGGCGAGTCCTACTCGCACTTGACAGCTTTCATTTAATGATATTTTTCTACACGTTTGCAAATGTTTGTACAATCAAATTTTATTAAACGCCGACATTTTTATAAAGAACTAGCTGTCCCGGCGAACTTCGTTCCACCCGTTCAGTTTGTATGGGAAAAAGTAAGTTGTTGTTTTTCTTAGTTTTCTCTTAAGTTTTTTCCTTACTAAAGGAGTTTATCTTTTAAATCTTCCCTGGACTTGAGCAAATAATTCAAAACCAAAATTAGTGTAATCGGTTCAGCCGTTCTCGAGTTTTAGCGAGACTAACGAACAGTATTTGATTTTTATATATATAGACTAGCTGCGCCCCGCGGTTTCACCCGCATAAGTCCCAATCCCGCGGGAACTCCGGGATAAAAAGTAGCCTATATGTTATTCTGGGTCTTCAGCTACCTACATACCAAATTTCATCGTAATCGGCTTTGTAGTTTTTGCGTGAAAGAGTAACAAACATCCATACATCCATACATACAAACTTTCGCATTTATAATATTAATAATAGGATAAATAATTTTTGTTTAGAGCTAATTATAATATTACGATGTTTTTTTATGATAAAGGAACACAAACAAGCATACGGATTTCCTGATAGTAAGAAATTCACGTCGCCTAGAGACACCAAAGGATAATGGTGCGTTGCCAAACCGAGGACGGGATGTTAGGCCTCGAGCAAAAGTAAGTTTACAGGCTACCTTACACTCCGATCGGACCACGTCAACGGGAAGCATTGAACGTTATGGTGACAGGAATAGGTAAGGCGGTGGTACCAATCCGGGCGAGTCGCTGCGAAACTCTACCACCTAGTAGAATGTCACGGTGTTAGTGACGGTAAGCGTATGCTCGCTTTTAACGGCTGCCTGGCACGAAGGCGAATGGTCTATTCTGCAAAGGAGCCCGGACCAACATGGAGAATCTTTATTCAAAGTTGAGTCTAATCTTTCGATAAAACTCGTTGAAATCAGTCCATTCGTGTTAAAAACATTATTTGCTTATAGAAGATACACTACATAATTCGCCTTTTAGATAACGGCATCCCTATTGTAATATCTGAGCTTTTAGTATTCTGCTGAATAGCAGGTTTTCATCTAGCTACATAGGTATTTATAAACTGCACTGAAAGACAGATGCTCTTTCCAAGATGTCTTTCTTACAATAAGTCTAGAAAGTGCATGCCATTAACCTACTTTATGTTTTCGTCAGGATACCTTTGAAATCTTTTAACTTTTCTTAATTAAAGTGTCTTATAATTTCTGGGAAGAAAATCATGTTTAACAAACCATTTACTAAAAGATTGTGCCGCCCTCGCTAAACACGTTTATTGCTTTATATTTTCAAATATTTCAATACTAATAATGTTAATTGGGCTTATAACGAATCCAAGATATTAAATATCTTTAAAATCGTCAAGTAGCTCTCGAGTTATTAGCGTTGAATAAAACCCGATTTTGTTTTTAACCCTCGACAGAAAATAAAACTGTGTTATAAGTCTGAAGTGTCTGTGAATGTGTCTGTTAGTGGTATAATAACTTGTGAACGGATGCGCCGATTTTGGTACGATTATTTAGGGTGAAATGATTGAGCGATGATAGATGAAATTATTCTTAGCTAAATTACATGTAGGTTTTGTTCAGGGTTATTGTTTTTCTTTTAATTCGAGAGTTAGGGCTACGTTTAAAATGTTATTTCATACAAATCTTGCCTTTGCAGTATAAAAAACACATATTTAAAAATTGTTGTGTACAGACCTATATTTCAACGATACCTTTTTTTTGTAGGACTAGTTACGTTTGTTTCGCTTGACATTGATAGGCTCTGAAAATCTGTACGAGAAAAAAAATAGATAATGTTAGTCCTATTTCTCTGCAATTTTTCCAGTTTCTCTCTTCATTCGAACACTCTTTAAGCGATAACTAACAAAACAAAAAAGAATTAGCAACATTGGTTCATCCATTTAAACGTTATGCGATGACCAAAAAAGATGGGTAAGTTATACCTATTTATGTACTCGTACCTAATAACATCTCTTTTATAATTTAAATGTGAAAGTTTGTGAGGCTGATTGGATGTATGTTACTCTTTCAAACAAACAAGTGCTGAATGGATTTAAATGAAACTTCTAAAAATTAGTCTAAATGCTGCTGTTTAGATGCTTATTAATTCTCGTATTAAAATATATCTACTCGTAAGTTGTTCGCTTCGGAAACACAGTTTAAAGAATACATTACGGAGAATTTGTAAAAACCGCGATATAAGCAACACATCAGCCAATCAAAATAAAAAATACTGTTTTAAATTTTTAATTTTAGCGCTTTCCAATTTGTTTAATTGGCCAGTAAAATGTAAAAAGAGAAAAAATATATTTAATAAAATAAAAAATTATAGCCATTATGAAATGTAAATTTCATCTGAAACCATTATACCATCTGAAATATTAAACCATCTGAAATTTACTGGTGTTATAAAGTATGTGTGTGTGTGTGTGTGTATAAATGGAGTGTGTATAATCGGTAAGAAAGGAGTTGAACATTTCCAAACAGGATTTGATTTGTCGGTGTTTCAAATGGTTGGAGCATTTGTAGGCTTGAAACTAACGAACGCAGGTTGCTATTCTGTCTGAAGTGATTTGTTTAATTTTTTTAGAAATAAATTCAGTCCTTAACAGTAATAATAAAGAAATTAGAGCCAAAGCCTTCTTTCTTTAAGGTCCTGAAAGCCTTATACTTAAATGGAAAAAAGTGTCAAAAAAACAGTGGAAATAAAGTAAAAAAGTACTTTGCTGTAATTTATTATAATGATTACAAAAAATATCAACTTTGAAGTAACAGCGAGAAGTTTTGATAAAGTTTACTAATTTTATTCTTTTGTACTTCGTCTCTATACTAACTCTACAACACCAAGTAGTAATAAAGTGTGGCATAAAACTTAAAATTACTTTAATCAGATAACGGTACTAACTTTTTATCTCGGTTTGTTAGTTTCCATGGGAATCACCGAAGCACACAACTATATACATAATAATGTATTTGACTATCCGTTGACATTTTAATATATATTATACATACAAACTGCCTATTCTTGCTTCGTTCGGATGGTTATTTTTTTGTTCACAAAGTGAGATGTTAGCTATCCTATTTTTCAAGTTAGGTCAAACTGTACATGGTGTGCAAATTTGATTGCAATCGATTAAGTAGTTTAAAAGTACATCGCGGACAAACAACGTGACATGTAATTTAAATATATTATGACAAATAAAGACGCATAACGCGTCAACAGATGGACCAATTTGTACTTTTTTTGTATTTGTTTTTATTTTTTTTTATTTATTCGTCAAAAGAAGGTTCATATGAAGAACGAAACTGGGAAAATTGCAAGGAAAATGCAAAAAACAATGGTCTAAGTTTTTAGTTCATTACTAACTAGTAATGTCAAGCAAAACGAAGTTCACCGGGTCGCCTAGTTATGTATGTAATTGACAACAATTCAACAAATTTAGATTTTTATTGAAAATCCTACCTTATTTTCAACTCACAGAATTCAAAATGGGATAAGGTATAAGATCATCAAACTCCAATTAAATAAACATTAAGGTCTACATTTAATCGGCTGTACTATCGCTTATTAATCGAAGTATTATCGTTTTTGACGTGTACTTTGGTAGATTACCTCAGTCAATATACTCGTAATTTGACTTAAGGTTAGATATTTAATTTAAAGATTATAAAGATTTAAATAAAACAAAGTGAAATATATTTGTAATACTTATTCCAACTGTACCTATATTTATGTGTTTAGATTGTAATTAACAACTTGGATATATGTTTTATGAAATGAAATATTTGATACTTTTAGCTTTTGTAATATATGATTTTTGCATGCAATCAATAATTTTTATATGAAATTTTAAATTTTTTTTTGCTTTATATAATATTGAAATAATAATCTGTGAATAGCGTTGTTGGCCACATGATTACTTAATATATTTGTATTAGCTGTTGGCTATTTCTAAATAAAGAAAATTAAATAAAAAATATTTATGGTAAAAAATTGTTGAGTAACGGTTTATCAACATTGGTGATTTTGTTGCGCACTCACTAAACTATTTTAAAGATATCGCTATCTTCTTTCAACTA
>NJDD01000581.1:40694-81537 GCA_002245505.1 Calephelis nemesis
CGTTTTTGACGTGTACTTTGGTAGATTACCTCAGTCAATATACTCGTAATTCGACTTAAGGTTAGATATTTAATTTAAAGATTGTAAAGATTTAAATAAAAGAAAGTGAAATATATTTGTAATACTTATTCCAACTGTACCTATATTTATGTGTTTAGATTGTAATTAACAACTTAGATATGTGTTTTATGAAATGAAATATTTGATACTTTTAGCTTTTGTAATTTATGATTTTTGCATGCAATCAATAATTTTTATATGAAATTTTACCTTATTTTTTTGCTTTATATAATATTGAAATAATAGTCTGTGAACAGCGTTGTTGGCTACATTATTACTTAATATATTTTGTAATTTATGAACAATTAAGATAGATAATGTAAGCTGTTGGCTATTTCTAAATAAAGAAAATAAAATAAAATAAACTAAAAAATATTTGTGGTAAAAAATTGTTGAGTAACGGTTAATCAACATTGGTGATTTTGTTGCGCACTCGCTAAACTATTTTTAACATATCGCTATCTTCTTTCAACTAAAGCAATAGAAAGAGACAAAACAATTTAAGTACTGTTAGATTAGTTTGTACACGATATTTATACAGACTATACTGTCAGCAATATACATACCGACATCAGGTTTTTCTTATAAGTGTAACATCTGGTATCTAGTATTACATCTTCATGCATTTAGTATTTTAACTAAAAATGTTGACTTAACGCGTTTTTGCGTTAACCGTAAAGAAATCCAGCATATTTTTTATGATAATGGAAGGCAAACAAGCGGACGGATTTCCTGATGGTAAGAAATTCACTCCACCTAGAGACACCAAAGTTGGTAATGATGCGTTGCCAACCTGAGACCGGGATGTTAGGCCTCTATCAAAAATAAGGCACCTGCACCCGGCTACCCTACCCTCCGAACCGGAACACGTCATGACGTTATGGCTGCAGCAATAGGTAAGGCGGTGGTACCAATCCGGGCGAGTCGCTGCGAAACTCTACCACCTAGTAAAGCATAAGCGCAAAAAAATTTTTTTAATAAAATGTGACCGAAAAACTGAAAAATTGTTTCACTAGATTTAATTTAAAAAAGTGTTGTTGTATTTTTTACTGCAGTTAAGCTAATGCAATTCAAAACTGATCCTCATAGATAGTACTACTACATACTCGATCTTGATCATAATGATAGTACTACTACATACTCGACAAAAAACTAGTTAATTTGTAATTTTTCTCTATGTTTATAGAGTAATATGAATGTCAATTAAAAAAAATCACACGTTTCAAAAGAAAGTACGTTTATTCTCCCCTTTAAAAGAAAATATGTCAACTTAAGTGATTAGCTCTGTAACGTGCAATGTTGGCAGCAACATGTTGCGGACAACTTTTCTAATAAAAATGTTAAGTACCCTATGTATAGTATATGGGGCTTTACCCGGCATACTGATAGTCATTTAAGATACGTCACGTAGTCATCGTAACTGTAGTGGTCCTCATATTTACTATAACTATTATTGTTATAGCAGATAAGATCTGTGAGAATGTCTATAGTATAAGATATAAAAAAAAATTGTTAATTGTTTAATTCTTGCCATTTTGTGCAACTCCATTTTTTAAGTATAAATTTAAACGAAACACTTACATTAAGTGAAACAGTTCAAGTGTATTTATAAAATAAAAAATTATACTCAAGATATAAGGAAATATTTTAAAATACATCTTTTGTAGTTACTTTTTTATTTTTGTATGCTTGTTCGTTTCTAAATCCATACCAGTTCAAAATTATTGGATTAATTATTATTTTGATAGGGTTTCATTAAAATATAGGTGTCCTATTTAAAATCTTCGATTTGCTATAAAAATCAGTGGTAGAAACACGGATTTATTATTTTTGTTATAAAATTTATGTAAGGCCAACCCTGAAACATAACTTTTGTTTTAAAAATACATCAAAATCTATACACAAGTCGTGTAGTAATATCGTGAAAAACATATAAAAACACGATGTTAAATAAAAAAAATCCTACTTTATGAAGTTGGTTAAACATTTTAAAAAAACGTTTCACGTTTAAAATGACACAGATAAAAAATATCTGTGATAAAAAATATAATATCCAAATTTATTAAAATCTTGAGTGATTAGCATCACTATTATCCATTTAATTATTTTGTAATTTTGAATGAATTGTTAAATATTTCGCACGTTTTATGAAACAATAGAGCGTAGTTTTTAAAAAAATGAGGTGTAATAAGGTGATTGTTCTTGCCTTGACCTAAGCTAAAGTTTAAGGTGGTACTGTAGGTTAAACATTAATAACGTTCATGCAAATTTAGATGTTTTCCTATAGGAATAATGAATAGATTGCTTTGGCAAGAATCACCATTTAGTTTGTGTTGTCAACGTAAAAATTGTGTCAGTTTTACTTGATCAATGACATTTATATCTATGTTTTATTCATCACTAGCTGAGCTGACAGACGTTGGTCTACCTTAACTATGAATGTTTATGTTTATATGATCTTTCACTTACACAGAATATAAATAAACAAACGTTCCTGGACAAGTTACACAAATTGAATCTAACCCAAAGGAAGCAATATACTTGTGTTATGGGTGTTAGTCAACGATACTAATACATATTTTATTTTGGAATATTTATAGTTATATGTATTTAAACTGCATGTTCGTATGCATCAAATAAAGTTTGGTTATTTTAACACTATAATTATTTTAATTAATAGGCGACTGTTGTCGTTTCAGTTTTTATACTTTTTTTCCAATTACTTCTATAGTGTCAAAAATAGTGATTTGTCGCTTATGACGTTTACTTTAGAGCGCAATATTTCATAGTAATCATGGAACGGGGAAGTGCGGTGATTGGCTCCTTTGGCTAACTAAGTATGGGGCCTTAACTATTTCCTTGTTGTGCTAACACAAGGAACGGACTCGGATTTTAGTATGAAAAGTCATCTACAAACGTTTCAAAACGAAAAACCTTATTTTTAAAAATTGCTGAAAATTTGTTAGCTTTATTTTATCCATAAGCATGAGCAATAAGAATTTTTATTTGTTTATAATAATAAGAACTGATGAAATATGTAATGATTTTAAGTAGTTAATACATATGTGAACATATCATCTACAAACTGCCCCACATGTTAGCGTAACTTTTCTATTAGTTATGTACAAAAAGAAAATACAAAAGACGATCTTCCTGATCCCGGCTTCCGGAATTTAGATGAGGTGATCCATTTGCAAATGAATATGCAAATCATGGGACAGCACATTATTTAGTATTGCATAACTAATCGTTTACGTACGTACCATAGAAGCTAAAGAGAGAAGGTACCAGACTGATTAAGGCTGCATATTATTTTATTGTCCATGCACCCTGCTTTAGTATGATTTCCATTTTCCAAAAGGTGTGAACCTAAAAAACGAAAGATAATTAATGCAAAATAATTAAAGCGCCCACGGCCCCTAATATTGTCTTTAGTTAAAAAGCCCTAGCTCAAGTCTGCCCCTAAAAGTTAAAAAGACGTATGTAACGAAAATTAAAAACGGAGAAATAAATGTTTTAATAAACGAAACAGGAAATTTCTTGCTGTTTTCTAGACACTTAAAATATATCTACGTATTCAAAACTTGAAAGTAATACCAACTAAAGAAGCTTACTTGGTTTTAATAATGTTATGAATTTATTAAATTAATGTTAATTGAATAATTCTGTGTTTATCACAACGTTATTGTATGGAAGCGAGAGTTAGGTTTGTCAGAAAAAGCATAACAATAAGATAAATGCGGTCGAAATGAGAGCGCTACAGAAAATCTGTGGTGTAACGCTCGCTGATCGAATATGTAACAGTGAGATCAGAGAAAAATCGGGACTGAAAGAAAATGTTGATGTTAAAATGCGAAAAGGCATGCTCCGCTGGTTCGGTCATGTGTAAAGAATGACAGATGAAAGATTGACAAAGCAGATACTCAATGCGAATGTGGATGGATGTAGGTACCCGGGGAGACCAAGGTTGACATTCCACGATCAGATCACTCGGCTACTATCCGAGGGTGGTGTCAAGAGTCTCTTAAACCGGCGTGTTTGTATAAAAAGGGTAATGAACATAAAGGAAGCCAGACAGGTTTAACAGAAATGGCCGCATATAGGTATTTCCGCCTTTTTTTCTTAAGAATAAAAAAACTATTTAGGTACCTATATAAATAGGGCACAAGTGGTTAGATGCGATCGTTTTTCTTAATGTTAAAGCGGTTTCAATTAGCTCATTGCAGGCAAAGTGATAATTTTGCGTTGTTTTTATCTTTTTCTTAGAAATAGGGACAAATATGCGTCTTTTTCATTACTGAATTTAAAATTAAACTACTAAGTAGTTAAATCGTTTTTGCATCTTCGATCGGGTGTAGAAAGATGTACAGAAACGCCCGATTTTGTTGTGCTAAAACCGCACAGGAGGTAGTTAGCAATATATTATAAACTAGCTTCCGCCCGCGACTCCGTCCGCCGTCCGTCGGTCTTTGCGTGATAAAAATGAAAAATTAAGATTTTTTTCAACGTATTTTTCCGTATTTTAGAACTGTTCTAGCCCTGATGATGATTTAAAAAGCGAAACCGGTAGGCTATTTATAAAATAATAAAATATAAGTGATACGTAAAACAGTACAAGTGTTTCTTCATTTAAAAATATGAATATTTGGAAGTTTTACCAAGCGCCGACGATGGAAAATATCAAATGTATTTTTCCGAAATAAAAAGTATCCTATTTTATGCCCAGGATAATAAGGTATAATTATACCCAGTTTCATCGAAATCGAACCGTTAGTTTTCACGTGATGCCTGAACATACAGACAGACAGACAGACAAAAAAAATAATCACATATTTGGGTTTGGTATCGATCCAGTAACACACCCTGCTATTTATTTTTTTAATATTTACAATGTACAGAATTGACCCTTCTATAGATTTATCATATGTATACTCGTAGATATAGATATAGATACAAGCAAATGAACCTTTTTATTCTAATTCCGGCAGTCAATATATAACTCAAATTTGGAAAAAGTGTTAGATGCGTCTTTTTACTTTAAGGGGTAGAAATAATCTTCACTATATAGTATAAAACAAAGTCGTGTTCTCTGTCCATATGTTCTTTTGCATGCTTAAATCTTTCAAACCATCTTTCTTTCAAACCGGATTTTGATGCGTTTTTTTTTTTCAATAGGTAGATAAGGTGTTCAAAGATAAAGGTTTATATGTATATTTTATACCCGTGCAAAGTCGGGATGGGCTGCTAGTATCATATAAAATGAATTGCTGAATGTGTTCATTAGTTCAAAACTTTTGAATGACGGAATTACTTTTGATAATTCTTTTTTGATGTGTTAGTGATTGTCCGAAAAAGGGTTTTTATGAAGAAATAAATCAGGGAAAATCAGTATTGAACTGGTGGAATGAAGTTTGCCGGGACAGCTAGTGCAACATAAAGTGAAACCGGTTGATTAACAGTAACGTAAATTGTGAAATAAAGTGTATTGTGGAAAGTACAGGCCTTAATTAAAAAGTATGCTCCTCGATTCTACTTGTAGATTTCTTTCCTTCAATTCTAATGAAATGTGTTTAAAACTGCAACTATGGACCGCACTTCTCTAGTTTTCTACGGTGGTTAAAAGTTATCTGTTTCCTTTATCCGTTACAAAATTAGCTTTTTTGTTATTTGAATATTATAAATAAGAATTATTACATTTTATCCCTTTATATTAAAATAAAAAAAAACATTCCTTCAGAATCCCAGCTTGGGTAAATTTGAATTCTTACGTAAATACGTTAATACTTTAAGTGGGGCATAAAGATGGTATCTTCCGGCTTTAGTATTAAAATGAGGTGATCCATCAAAATATGGATATGCAAATTATGGGACAACGGATTATTTGCCACCGCAAAACGAAACGTCCTGAAAACTTAGATAATATTATACTATAGAATACGTGCTAAACAATAAAACCAACTTTTAATAACCCCCGATAAAACCTACATATAATGTAGCTAAAAACAGTTCCGTTTGAGTCAGCATTCTAACGAAAAATCCGCATTGATATCGGTCTATCCGTTAAACAGTTATAATACCACAAACAGATACGTACACATTTGCATTCAGACATGTCAAACTTATAACATCCCTCTTTTTATGTCTTTACGAAACAAGGATTAAATTAATAATCAGTAAAAATGCACAAACCGACTTCGATTTCAGGAAGTGACGTATCTATGTACACAAAAATCAAGTATTTTACTCAATTTCCCTGGGATTTTATTATCAGATTTTCGGTTTTATTGGTGCAACATATTATTTACGCATGTAGTAATAAATACTTATGGAAATCAAAGTAATTGCTTTGACTATCTAATAAGCAGCTTGTTTTATTGTGATGTGGATACTAATAAAATACGAAAATAAATATATGTATTACATTACGTTTGCTTAACCTTGTAGGGAATCTAACTCTAACCTGCTGCAAGAAATGCTAAAGTTGCACTTGAACAAGGGCACCCTCCAGAAGCAATCATTTCTTATATAGAGAAAAAAAGTCGTTGTCAAAAACGCAGGAATTGAATTTAACCCCAAGGGAAGTATACTATATGCTTGTGTTATGGGTGTTAGTCACTGATAATACTTATTATAAATAAAAATACTTCAAGACCCCGAAATGGAGGCTAGATATTCGAGAATCGAACTTAAGCCTTACATTTGGTTTGTGGAGTTAGGCGTGTACGCTAAAACGGCACCTTCTAACGAGGCGGTCAAAGGATGTGGTTATATGAGTTAGCCAAGTGATAGTCTCGTATAAAATATAGCAATCTTGTTCATTTTAATTATAATTTCAGGATTCTCCAACCGCTGGATGAAAGCCTTCCCACTATGTTTTCGCATCTCAAAAAAAGGCTGATATCATTAAAATACATTTTATAGTAAATTGAATAATTATTACCTATAATAAGGTAGTGAATGTAAACAATAAATTAATACTTTTCCCCGATTCTCCCGTTTTCCCCGTGTTGGTCCGGGCTCCTTTGCAGAATAGACCATCTGCCTTTCTTGCCAGGCCAGGCGGCTCGTAATAGGCGAGCATAGGCTTACCATCACTAACACCGTGACATCTGACTAGGTGGTAGAGTTTTGCAGCGACTAGCCCGGATCGGTACCACCGCCTTACCTATTCCTGTCGCCATAACGTCATGACGTGTTCCGGTTCGGAGGGTAAGGTAGCTGGTAAACTTACTTTTGCTCGAGGCCTAACATCCTGACCTCAGGTTGGCAACGCACCATTACCATCTTTGGTGTCTCTAGGCGGCGTGAATTTCTTACCATCAGGGAATCCCTCTGCTTGTTTGCCTTCCTATAACATAAAAAAAATTACTAAATAAACTCAAATTTCAAGCGTTTACTCTATACCAACTCAAATCTAAGCCACACACTCGTAAATCCCCAAAAATATATTGTCTGTTCAAAATACCGCCTTGTTTAAAACCTACCCTCTCGAGCAAATTTTATGATCTTTTACTCATATTCATATTGTAACATTTTCACTCGCTATTGCAGGTGGGTTTGTCTGCAGTTTGTTAAATACTTAAGGTAACGATAATGACAAAACATTTCTGCACATGATAGAAATCGTCATCGCCAACGGTCTAATTTTGTTCCAGCTGCATTTTTTTATGATATTGGAAGGCAAACAAGCAGACGGATTTCCTGACGTTAAAAATTCCCGCCGCCTAGAGACACCAAAGTTGGTAATGGTGCGTTGCCAACCTCGTGCAAAAGTAAGTATACCGGCTACCTTACCAAACCGGAACACGTCATTACGTTATGGCGGCAGGAATAGGTAAGGCGGTGGTACCAATTCGGGTGAGTCGCTGCGAAAATCTACCACTTAGTCAGATGTCACGGTGTTAGTGACGGTAAGCCTTTTAAGAGCTGCCTGGCATAGGAAGGCAAATGTATTTTATGATACATGTCAACAAACAAGCACAGACGTCTCCTATTATAAAAGTCTACCGGCTACTCTACCCTCCAGAACGGGATATGAGAAAGACCTTATGGTGGCAGGAATAGGTAAGACAGTAGATCAGTATCCGGGCAAGATGCTGCATAGCACTCTACCACCAGTGGCCTTGATGATAATGATTGAGCTCGTAGGAGTCAAGAACTTTTAAAAATATATATGAATTTTTAAAAGTTCTCGACTCCTACGAGCTGCCTGCTTGAGAGACATAATATGGTCTCTAGACACATCGGTCCCGGACCAAGACGAGAAAAACGAATGTTGAGAAAATAATACAGCTATCAAAGGGATATATTCCCCCGTGTTGGTCCAGATCTGCTTAGTAGAATAAGCCAACTTTATCTCTGTCTGTCTGCTCATAAGAGGAGCATAGGTTAACTTGTTTTTTTTTAATGTACAGTTTACACAAATTGTACCTAACCCCAAAGTAAGCAAATTATAATATGCTTGTGTTATGGGTGTTAGTCAATGATTCTAAGACATAAAAATACTTAAATATAAACAAGAATAAATTTAATAAACACCCAAAACCATGAAATACAGACATATGTTCATCACACAAATGCCTGCCCCCGTCGGGAATCGAACCCGAGCCTCGCGGGTGGTCGGCGGAGTTAGGCGTGTACGCTAGCCACTCGACCAACGAGGCGGTCAAATGAGTTTTTACCAAAGTCAGCTACGCAGAAACTTATTTGGGGAGGGATTTACCGCTTGATCTATTCCTGCTACCAGAATGACAGCATAATAAGATCGGACAGGCACAGGACAGCAACGGAGTGTTGCTTTACATTTATGATGTCTATAGGCCCCCTATAATCAAGAGTCCTGTGCTTTTTCCCTGTATACTTGCATAAAAAACCTTCTAAGATAATTTTCTTTAGAAATCCTTCTCGCTTAATATATTTAAGAAACAACGTAAAAAATTTATTGCTCTTTTTTCCTTATAATGGCAAAGGTACACCATTACAGCGTTTTAATGTAAACAGTTTTCATAAAATCCGAATAGCCATTTAATAAATTTCATCGTAAAATGCACAATAAAACCGCAGCCTCCATAAAAAACACATTCAAAATCGATTGCTCATTTTGCAGTTGGTTTTATTTTTACGTTGCTTTTATGGGGGTTTTAGAGTATCTTACTTGGGGTAATGAATTTCGTTTACAGACTTTTCAAAAGAGTTTTGGCGCCATCGAAAGAAAAGATGGTCGAAGTTTTTTCATAATTATAAAATTTCGTGTTAATATTGAGTGAAATTAGTCAATTTTGGTGGCATTTTGTACAATTTTGTTTAGTGAAAGAGCACAAATGAAATAATTTTTAAGAAATTGGGGTATCGTGTATTTCCTCGTTGCCGCCAAATCTCATTAGAGAGCTTGTGTAATGAGCCACCGCTTTACCCAAGAGCCTGACCTGACATGACTTCCTGACGACTTATGACTGATGACTAAATTATAACCAATTGAAAATGATATAAAATTCGATGCAAATTTCTACTTGACTAATGGCTAAATACTAACGTGTAGGCCAAAACCTAAAGAAAGAAAGAAAAGAAGACTTTTCAAAAACCCCTTGTTATTTTCTACGCAATCAGTTTTCACAGCATCGTCAGCTGGGCTATTCCGTATCTTTTTAGTGATGATCACTGGCTGAAGACTACATCAAATAGCTGTCAAATGACGGATTTTTTATTGGATTTTATTTGACCAATAGAAATAAAATAGAGATAGTAAATACGTGAATGTTAAAGTGCTAGGTTTGTCACATTTTAGAAATAGTGAAAAACTACATGTGCCTAACCAAAAACTCAACATTTACAAAAATAATGTGTATTGCATGTCCATTCGTATATACAACAATATTCCTGATAATCTTAAATCACTTCCATTAAATACATTTCGAAAAAAGGTATCCAGGACTTAAAAAACTAAAGACATATGAACTACTTCATTTTACATTCAGCATTTGTTATTGCTAGTGATCGCCCATTGGTCGAAATTAGACCATAATAAATTTTAGCTATAAACTATTAAATATCAATTATTTAACTATAATGTTCAAATATTAAGTTCTATTGTTAGAACGTTATGATTTTGATATCAAGATCAACTAATTTGTTTCTAACGTTATGAATATAGTTTGTACGCCATCTGCGATATTTTATCGTTATTAATATTTTTGTTTGTGTGTGTCAAGTGTATGGTAGTATATGTAATGTTTTACTTATTAGTTTCATTTATTTTCAATGCCTCTTATTTTCTACGTTTATACATTTAATACAAAAAAAAATTAAAAATATCGACATAAAAACAGGTTACCAAAAACGGTAAACTAAACCGTCCGTGGTCAGGGCGACAGAGTAAGGAACTTCCGCACAATACGTGCCGTCTTCAAAATTGCTGCCTTCTGATTTCGGCAATTAACCCAGGGTTGTAGAGAGACTCTCTTAAGACGTTGGTCGAGACTCTTCGGTATTAGACCATTTACTGACACGACTATCAGGACAATTATTGTTGAGTCAACATCCCACACCTCAGTAACCTCGTGTGCTAAGTCTATGTATTTTGTCAATTTTTCCTTCTCAACTTTCACGAGGTTAATGTCACATGGAACCGTGATGTCAACAAGAAAAGCCCGGCGCTCCAACCGATCTACCAGCACGATGTCAGGCTTATTGGCGACAATAGTCCTGTCCGTGATGACAGATCCGTCCCAGTAGAGCTTTGCATGGCTATTCTCAAGAACTGGCTCCGATGTATACTTATAGTAAGGCACTTCAAAACCGACAAGTCCATATCGAAGAGCAAGTTGCTGGTGGATTATCTTGGCTACTTGGTTATGCCTGTGCAAGTACTCGCCGTTGGCAAGATGAGAACAACCGGAGATAATATGCCTAATAGACTCACCAGGACGATGGCACCCTCGACATATGTCAACTGTGCCATCCCTCATGATGTATTTCCGATAGTTATTCGTCTTGACAACCTCGTCAGTATTACTTATTAGTATTATTATTAAAAATATTAGCGTTCTGCACTTTACGTAAACATAAGCTATAAGTGTGTCAAAATTCATAATTATCCGTCCGCCCCATTTTCGTAAAAAGGGGTCCAAATTTTTTGCTTCACGTAGTAGGATTTACTAAACTTAGTTTACGTGATATCCCAGGTCAGGCAATAAAAATTGTTTGTTTTTTCAATTTTTTTGGAACATGACAGTCACAATGGAGCACATATTATGTGCTATCGGTATATCGATATAACGATGTAGATACATATATAAAAATAAACAAACCAAATCTTATAAATAAAATTCCAAAATTTTCTACTCAGAATTAAGCTCCCACGTAGACTTTAAACAAATTTATGTAGATTTTTGACATCGAACTTGGTTGTCATTTCACATTTATGTTTTCAATAAAATTAAGTTCGGAACACACCAGTTTTTATTTAAGACGCAAGATCTATCATGAAATGAACTACGTGAATTAATGTAATTAACACATTATTAATTCAGTCCGAACTGACAAGACCAATTAGGTGCAGAACACGAGGGGGTTTATATTGAAGTTGTGGATTCAGCGATCTGGATTGGAAATTAAATATACATGTAATGCTACAAGGTCTTGTATATCCGTTGTATATGTCAAGGAAGTGTTGTAACATCTAGACATTACCGTGGCTTTGCCCACCACAAATATACCATACACACATACATAATATACATGTAATGCTACAAGGTCTTGTGTATCCGTTGTTAATACCTTCAGGGAAGTGTTATAACATCTAGACATTTGCCGTGGTTGCCTACCACAAATATACCATACACACATACATAATATACATGTAATGCTACAAGGTCTTGTGTATCCGTTGTTAATACCTTCAGGGAAGTGTTTTATCATCTAGACATTTGCCGTGGTTGCCTACCACAAATATACCATACACACATACATATAAGTAATATACATGTAATGCTACAAGGTCTTGTGTATCCGTTGTTAATACCTTCAGGAAAGTGTTATAACATCTAGACATTTGCCGTGGTTGCCTACCACAAATACACCATACACACATACATAATATACATGTAATGCTACAAGGTCTTGTGTATCCGTTGTTAATACCTTCAGGGAAGTGTTATAACATCTAGACATTTGCCGTGGTTGCCTACCACAAATATACCATACACACATACATAATATACATGTAATGCTACAAGGTCTTGTATATCCGTTGTTAATACCCTCAGGGAAGTAACATCTAGACATTTGCCGTGGCTTTGCCAACCACAAATATACCATAAACACATACATATAATTTGGTTGCATTGGGGTTACATTCAATTTGTGTAAATTTTCCAAGGATTACTTTTTCACTGTCGTTAGTCGAGTGGCTAGTGTTATTTAAATTATGCGCTTCGGCTATATTCTTCAAGCTTCGGAAATTCCAATGTATTTTAGAGATGTCTATATAGAGTTGTTATTACATAATAATTTTGATTAAATTAAGATTAGGTCAGCCAATTCAAAAATAAAGTTATAAAGTTTAAAAAGAGTAAAAAGTGTAAAGGCAAAACGCATAATTAAAATAGTAGTACTGTACACGTCTAACCAATTGCAAGATTTGGGTTCGATTCCCGACAATAGCATGCATTTGTGTGATAAACATTTAGATGTCTGCATTTCCGGATCTAAGTGTATATTAAATTTATTCTGGTATCTAAGTATTTTTGTGTATGTTCTTATACATACGAGTAAAAATACTAAACGTTGACTAGTACCCATAACACAAGCATGTGATTTTCTTACTTTGGGGTTAGATTCAATTTGTGTTTCTTGTTGATATATTTATTGTTATTTACAATAATGTTTTAAGTAAGAAAGGTATACACAGGGATTAGATTAGACTTAACTGAAAGCTGATCGAAAACAAACAAGATACCCTTAAAGTTGGCAACACGAACGTTATTACCAAAGTTACGATTTGATATCAGATACAAGGCGGGATCAGCCCTGTGAGTGATGTGGGGTTGAATGAGAGGGTTTAAAGCTGAATTATATATTACTTAGCAAGTCATTTTACCAGGGATGTTGCGGGTCTGTGTAGGAATGGCCTTCCTAACTGGCATCTCCTAATAGGTTAACATAGGTATAGTTCTATGTACATCAATAGGCATTACTGTGATACCACTGATGGTAAAAAGTTTTTGTTGCCCGGATAGTGATCTCCTGCTTGCTGTCAATGACAATGACATATTCCACTCCTATTGACAGACTTACGTTTAATAACCCTACTATAAAACAGCGACGCACCTGTAACCTCTTTGGTGTATATGATATATAATATGATAAAATAATTGCTGAATAATAGCTTTCATGAATCGGTACCTTTGCATCATACGCCTATCGCCAAAGCGTTAGTTCTCCCTTGTCGTGTTCCGTGAGTGAGGGTTTGAGTGGTGTCCATAGGTGTCTGTATCATATCATCAGAAGATATGTTGCTTATTTATTGATTAATAAATACAAAAATAATAAAATTATAATTTACCTAATTATTATTTCTAAACCATGCAAACAAATACTAGAGGAAAAAATATGTGCGTGTACTAGCATACACTCGTAAGAAGTGAAGAAGTAAAACTTTTTTATGACGTTATTTTTCAAAAAATAATTTACTATAAGCAACTTTACAGAAACTGGTTAAATAAAGTTTATTGCCAATCCCTACTCCGCTGGAGAAAGTATACTTCGAATCACGCGTGGTAGGGATAAGAACAAAGATGACGCGTAACGAAAAAATGTGACGCGTAACGAAAAAATGTTACACTAAATTTTTTCCAACCCCGATAAAGAACACTTCAAAAAATGGGATAGATTTACATCTATTTCCAAAACCCTGACGCTGTAAAAAGTGAAATGTTGGATAAATTGTAACATGAATTGCAAAAAATATTTATTTGCAGAATATGTGTTAAGAAATTGTTAGAGAAATATTTATGCATACCGCATGTTCTTCCACATTGTAGTGTGCAAATATTTTAATAAAAATTATACAACTGAATAATTAACGTATTACGTATATTTTAATATTTCAAAGTATTTATTTACTTATGGTAAGTTTAAATTTATTACAATTTTTTGTGTTATAAAATAGAATATCTTTACGCCCATATTACAGAGGCGCAGGCGTAGACAGAGGTAGAACCAGCGCATCCACGATTAGCCGAAGACAAAAAGTCCCACAATGTGATAGATGGCAAGCCTATCGCCATCCGAGCACATATTTTTTGTTAGGAAATAGAAAACAAAAAATTATTTTTTTTGCCCGGCCCGGGAATCGAACCCGGGACCTTCTAAAGTCAAGTCCAACACTAGGACTGCTAGACTACAGAGGTGATTAAAGTTAAAGCCATGTTTCTGTCGACGCCATGGGTATAACTTAGTTAATTTCGCCTCTGTGGTCTAGCGGTCCGGGTGTTGGACTTGACTGCATGAAGTCTCGGGTTCGAATCCCGGGTCGGCCAACAAAAAGAAAATTGGGTTTTTTAAACTTTCTAATAAAAAAAATGTTGGTCGGGATTGGAAATGTGCCCGGTTGGCGATAGGCTTGCCACCTATCACATTGTTGGACTTAGTGTCTTCGGCAAGTCGTGGGTGCCCTGGTTGTGCCTCTGCCTACCTCTTCGGGGATATGGGCGTGAAGATACTTTACTTATAACTTAGTTAATTTAAATAATAATATACTCGTAGCATTATATATTTGACAATAACATCTGATTACAGATACCGTTACCATTGTCCAAATAAGTGATGGTTTTGATTGTCACTCAGACAGAAAGGTTAATCTGGGGCAAGTCAAAATAAGCCAGTCTTCAAAGACGACAGATATGACGTTCGGAACTTAAGTGTAGCATTATGGAGTTGTGACCAAATTTGGATTTAGGAAGATACAGTCTCTTTTTAAGAAGCTATCATTCAATCCTAGATGTAGCCCATACTTATACACGTCATAAAATTATTTTTATCTATATAGGTATTATATCGAGGGGTAACGGGCTATTTGGTTTAAGCGACATTTTTTCAACTTTACAGGAGAGCCTTTTAAAGTTTGAAATTTCTAAATAAAATTCATAACAAAAAAACCTTTGCAGTTATTTAAACGGGGAAAACTGCATTGAAATTTAATTAAAAATATCTAGTTGTTGATGCTAATACCAAATAAAGCGGACCTTTATTTACAAAGATAAATGTCGCTTAATACAACGTGCCCTTTTTTAGAGACAGGAAAAACGATTTAAGTGACTTCATAACTACAACTGGCTACATAAGAAAAACTTAAGCGGCAACGAATTCTATTTACGGAGTAAGCCAAAAGGTATGAAGTAACGAAACCTAAAATTAGTAGAAGCAAGCTATTAATCTTAACTACCAATTTAGATTAAAATGACTGTCAGGGTAATTTACTTATGTGACATATAACATTGAAATTGTAACGTTTAATGTTTATGTTTTATTTACATCGAAGACTATCAATGGCTGATAAAACAACCAGGATATATTGCAATCACCGAAAATTTCAGTTGCTCACATTGAATAAATCAATAAATAAACACCAATCAATCAACCAAAGTATTTATTTAGAGTAATTATTATTACATAACAGTCTTAATAGGAATATCAATTATATTAATTTAATTTTCAGTCTTAATCAGCAAAATTAGGTACATTAATATTTTGTATGATAATTAAGTATAATCAGTCTCAATGTAAGAACATCAACTATAATTATTTATTAGAGTTTATTTTTTATTACTTAGAGTCTTTAGACCTCTTCCTTTTTATAGATTGCCTGGAAGACAACGATATTATCCACTGTTTTTTTTCTATCCGTCGATAATCGCCAAAAATGTTCAAATATGGCACTCCTTTTATCTGGCGTTATTTCTTGACACTTGTAGGAACAACTTTTTTTAAGGCAAGGATTCGGTTTCATATTCCTTTCTCTAGCAACAGAACCATCCGTCTTAACATATTGAGCCCCCTCTATTCTAGATTCCTTGCGTACCTTTTTTTTATTTGTTCTTTTCTTTTTTACTCGTGCTTCTCCTATTTTTCCATCTTTTATGAATTTTTTTTTCTTTCTTGGTCCTTCATCATCACCTTCACCGCTTGACGAATCGTCTGTTCCTTTCCAGGATGTTGAGTCCCAGGTAAAATTTTCATCATCGCTTATAAAGTCAACGTAGCTTTTTTTTAATTAAAACCCGCTTATTTTTCTTTCGTATTGGGTGATCATCCGTAGTCGGGTTTGGTTGATTATTATCATCAGCTTTATCGTCTTCTAACGATTTTCTCAACAAATCCATATCTTCTTCTGGTATGATATCAGTGATAGTTCATTGAAGGCTCTCGTTGCTAACGGTTCTTTTTATTTCTGTTACTTTAAATTTGTCTATTTCTTCCGGACACTGAAATAAAATTTAAAACAAAAGTTACTATTTTGATAAAACTTTACAGTAATATATTAAATTTATAAATCAAAATAACACGTAAGAATACAAAGTAAATAAAAATCACCTCTCTTTAAACTTCAATTATAACTTTGTTAATAATTACATCACGTTCTTTCATAACAGATATATTTTCATCCTTTATTTTAGTCTGAAGTAGTAAGAAAATACAATTCTTAATTATTAGTGTTTTTTATGACATTGGAAGGCAAACAAGCAGACGGATTTCCTGATGGTAAGAAATTCCCGCCGCCTAAAGATACCAAAGGTGGTAATGGTGCGTAGCCAACCAGAGGCCGGAATGTTAGGCCTCGAGCAAAAGTTAGTTTACCGGCTACCTTACACTCCGAACCGGAACATGTCGTGACGTTATGGCGGCAGGAATAGGCAAGGCGGTAGTACCAATCCGGGCGAGTCGCTGCGAAACTCTACACCTAGTCAGATGTCACGGTGTTAGTGACGGGAAGCCTATGCTCGCCTTTTACGAGCTGCCTGGCAAAGAAAGGCAGATGATCTATTCTACAAAGGAGCCTGGACCAATACCAACCAACCCGTTTGTACGTAATACCTAAATGTATTGATAATCATGATAATTGTGATATATATTAGAGTATAGATACATAGGCAGTACATTATTATTATGGATACTGGTGTGAGAGTCGAGTTTACTCTCTCACCCGCTGAAGGCCGACGAAGGCGAGGTGGTGACGTCCCAGTGTACCCGGACGTCGCCCTAACAAGATAGTGGTGTCCACGGGCAGGTGCTGGGGTGGGTCCAGACGTAATCTCTAGTTCCTGGACCCTTCCCACTAAGGCGAGGAGTAGGTACACCGTAGATGGTTAGGTGCTTTTTAGTCGGTGAAAGTCCGGCACACTGGCCTCTTGAACGCACCGGGGCTGATGGTCCATTACGGATTTTAACACCCGAAAAAAAAACATGTTATGGATATACCAACCTCATTAAAAGACCAAGTACCAACTCAATAAAAGAAGAAACATAATCCAAGTAAAAATAATAAATACAAATTAGTTAACATTTATTTTAGTTAATATTTTATTTTCATCTCAGTTGAAAATTATACGTAAATAATGAAATTAAAGTACTTACAATTCAATTTCGATGAGCGTTTTACGTAAACTATGTCTTCGGCACACTCTGGACTGTGACTGAGGCGCCCACGCACGATAGTTCAATTGAATAATTGCGATTTTTAACACCCGGGCGCGGAAATAAATATGGTATCATATGACATGATTGAAATGTACCATATTCAAATTTTGTGATTGAAATACCGACTTGTATTTTTATGAATACAGGCAAAATGTTTCAATACACATCATTAATTATATCGTCTGTATTAAATGACATGCATTTTAAAAAAAGTAGGACTAAATTGGTTTAAAGACTAAACAAAATATCTGAACAAAAACGAGTATTTGATTCAAGTAGCACCCCGCGTGGAAAATAGATGTAGCTAAAAGAGTTTAAGCGACGACCCATATCTTATTATGGTGACGGACAAATGGTTTAAGCGACGTCACACCGTGTGATTAGGGAAGTCAAAATGATTCAAGTTACTTCTTAATAAAATTTAAAAACAGAAAAAACGCTTTAACTCTTATTCACTTATTTATGAGAGATAGGGTGACTGGTTTATGTCTCGGTTATTAATATGATGGTATGGTTCAAGTACATGATTAAATAAAAAATGAAAAATCCGCGTCGTTTAATACACTGCCACTTTGGAAACGACACGAAAATAGTATTGTTTGAAACGCCAAAAAAGTGCTCTGATTTTAATGAAACCGGCATCATTCGACGGAGAAAAATTCGCTGATTCCAAATATGTATATAACTCAATATCACCCAAAATGTCGCTTCAACCAAATAGCCCGTTACCCCTCGATATAAAAATGAAACCCGTTTTTCTTGGTCACGGCATCACGCATGAATGGCTGGACCGATTTCACTAATTATTTTTTTGTTGTATTTGTCATTATTAGGAGAATGTTCTTACGGAAAAAATATTAAGAAAATCTCTCAGAAATATTGAAAAATATACATTTAATTTAGCAGTTCAAATTGAATAGGTACTTATACGTAAGATAGGTCAGCTATACAAAATAAAGTAGTTTCTACGATTCTTCTATCATTCTTTCATTACTACGCTAAGGCGGTACGAAGTTCGACGGGTCAGCTAGTTATAAATACTTTTTATCGTCGGATTTTGGTGGAAATGTTTCATAACACCCTTTGTTTTAACTTTAACTTAACATTACTTTACGTAGCTTTAGTGTAGTATAAAACAGTAAATGGTGGAAAACTACAAATGTTATTCGAAGAGTTTGTAAATATTTTTTTTTCCACGAAATTCATTGAGATACCTACTAGTATCAAAAAAATAAAGTATCTTCACGCCCATATCCCCAAAGAGGTAGGCAGAGGTAGAACCAGGGCACCCACGACTAGCCGAAGACACTAAGTTATAGGTGGCAAGCCTATCGCCAACCGGGCACATTTCCAATCTCGACCAACATTTTTTATTAGAAAATTGGAAAAATACAATTTTCTTTTTGTTGGCCGACCCGGGATTCGAACCCGAGACCTCATGCAGTCAAGTTCAACACCCGGACCGCTAGACCACAGAGGCGACAAGTAAAAAAATAAAGTATCAAGTAAAAATTTAGTATCAAGTTAAAAAATAGTCTGTACGTCAGATTCTAGCTATCTTAAATAAAAATATTATTGCTACACATTGACAGTTCTAATAATCGTGTCTTTTAACACTTAAATGCGCAATGTAACTTTTTTACTAGTTAACTTGCCTTCAATATCGACTAATTTTACAATTTTTTAATAAAAATAATTTTGCTCGGATTGGATGTGTGTCCTGTTGGCGATAGGCTTGCCACAGCTATCACACTATGGGACTTAGTGTCTTCGGCTAGCTTTAGTTGTGCCTCTGCCTAAATTTTCGGGGATATGGGCGTGAAGATATTACAACTAATAATTTGCTTACTTTGAGGTTAAATTCAATTGGTGTAACTTGAACAGGAATATTTATTAATTTATTCAAACAACTGATAAACGTAGGTAAAAAAAAGTATCTTCACGCCCATATCCCTGAAGAGGTAGGCAGAGGCACAACCAGGGTTAGCCGAAGATACTAAGTCCCACAATGTGATAGGTGGCAAGCCTATCGCCAACCGGGCACGTATCCTATCCCGAGCAACATTTTTTTTATTAGAAAATTGGAAAAACCCAATTTTCTTTTGTTGTCCGACCCGGGATTCGAACCCAGGACCTCATGCAGTCAAGTCAAACAACTGAACCGTTAGACCACAGAGGCGGTAAATAGATATGTAAAAACTAACAAAATTATTTAAAAATCATCAGTTTATATTTTCTGACGACGAGGACTTGATGACAAGGACCTAATGAATGAACTGGGAAGTAGGTGATGGATCATAGTTTAAAAATTACGGTATTATGTTTCGTAATCTTTGCACTTTTTCTAAAGCACGTCAAAAAGAAAAGTGTTTTAAGTTATATGTGGGTGTCTGTCTGTGGCATTTTATCTTATAAAAGAAGGAGCCGTTTGTCTGGGGATTTTTAAACTGTGATATTTGTATTATTTTTATTATATAGGCACAGAAATCATTTTAATAGTTTTTTTTTAATATTTACCTCAAACGAACAATTGCCCAATTTACGTTTAGTTAAATATTGTGCTGTTATCATAGTAGCATTGTGTAATATTTTAATTGTTACACATAAAAAACATTAATTAATTTACAAATTTAAAAATATTTACATATTTTTTAAATTAAATACGCCAAATTATGAGAGTATTTTAATATAAATTTGTCAATTTAAATTAAAATATAATGTGAGTTTCAAAATAGTTTACTATCATGTATTACGATATACGTTACCAATTTTATTATAATATATCATATATTTATATCTTCAATTTAAATAACAATGAAATTTCACATCAAAAATTATTGTACCATTTCCTGTTTAAACACTTTTAATTGAAATTCAAGACCACTTATAAAAACAATGGTTAGTTGTAACTACAATATTTAATATTTACTTTTAACACTGTTTATTTTAATCTGTAAATTAAAAACTGTACTTTGCAAGCACAAGTGACTTCAATTTCAATATCATATTGTTTAAATTAAACAATTTATTATGGACTTGTATCTTTCTGACGGTATCGAAGATATGGGCAACTACAACTAGTCGAAGACTTAGTTAGTCCTACAATGTGCAAGGTGACAAATTTATCGCCAACTGGTCACATTGCAATCCCAGGACACATTGTTTTATAAAAAAATTGGGAAAATACATTCCCTTTTTTGTCAACCGAATTATCTCATGAATACTCATGAAGTCAGAACAAACACTATAAGGCTAGACCATAGAGGTTACTGTTACATAGAAGTCTTACATATCAGTACTTCGTTAGTGTAGAATAGAGCTTGGAATTTTCAATCAAACTTTCCTTTATTATAATTGAGGGTTGATTTTTGAAAAACAAATTAGTCTGTTTTTGAAACTGGGTTTTTAACTATATTCCAATCAAATTGCAACAAAATTGGTTTAACGATTTAGCTGCGAAAGCGTAACAGATAGATATATAAACAGAAAGACTTTTGCATTAGTATAAGCATGGATTATGAAGAATGGTGTATAACTCAAAAAGCCCTAAAACGTTTGCCATAAAGTTGACATGACCTTGTTGATGCCAACTCATTAAAAAAGGATCATCAAAATCGGACTAGGCTGTAGAAAGTGTTTAACAAAAATATGAGAGTTCATTTAGGATCTAAAAATATGTATTTATTTGGTCACAATTTAGACATAAGGGTTAAGTCGAAGTCTAAAGCGAGTCGAAACAAGGCAAGGGTCGCCAACAAATATGACAGAAATGACGAGTTAGATTATAGAATTATATTTTTATTAATAGCCTCTGTCGTTTAGTATTCCGGTGTTGGTGTTGACCACAAAAAGTCCAGGGTTAAATTCTTTCAGTTTTTTTGTTATTTGTTATTAGTATTATTTATATATATTATTTGTTTTAATAAGTTTTGACTGTGTTCATCTTTATTTTTTTTTTATTTTTTTTTAATTTTATAATAACTGAATTCAATTAACGCCAGCTCAGTGTCAGTAGGTATCACTAATTATTGTTTATTTGTATTAATAAATTTATTTTTTCTAAAATGAATGCTGTGTAGACCATTGCAGCGATAAATAAAACATGTGTTATTTTTATGTATTATTGCTTTAAAATGAATGCGATAAAAATAACATGTTTGTTTTGTAAATTATCAAATTATTAATTTATTTGTTCTCTTGAAATATTTTTTTAAAGTCTTTGTTTATGTCTTGATAAATTGTTATCAATTTAATTTTAATTTTGATTCTCGATTGTTGTTTTAAACGGTGAATGCTGTGGCCGATTTATAAGTAGTTTCTACATTTAACTTTTACACTAAGATCTCTTGTGTTTATGTGATGTATAGATGTGAAACTGTAATCGACCCTTAACAATAAATAATAAATAATAATAAATATATTAATTTGCCGCCTTTCGTGTATAGACGTGATATGTATAATTTACAATCAAGAAATTTGTCTATTTGTTTGCCTTCCAATATCAATTTAATGTCGTTAACCAAGAGCCTAGTAACGACACGTTATTATTGATGGATCGATTGACGCTCGCTACGCTCGGTTGGTAGGATAGCACTACGTTGCGTACTGCTAAGGAACGAACAAACACAAAATCAACCGACGCCCGCTATAAGTACTTGGTGGTAGGTCTATATTCTGAGAAATGTAAAACAAAGACAGAATATAGAAAGCAATATAAATAATTTGACGGCCACGCTGGTCGAGGCGGTAAAAAAAGGCATTTAGGAGATACCTTGACCACCTCATTGGTTAAAGGGTAAGCGTACACGCCTAACTCCACGGACCAACCGCGAGGCTCGGGTTTGATTCTTGACGGGGGGAGGCATTTGAGTCATGAATATTTTGATGTCTGCATTTCCGGGTCTAGACGATTTACTTCGTTCCACTCGTTCAGTATGGGATATAATGAAGCACTATTTTTCCAACTTTCCCTGCAACTTTCCCGGTTTATCTCTTCATAAGAACTTTCTCCTGACAATAACTAACACAATAAAAAAAGAATTACCCAAATCGGTCCAGTCGTTCGGAAGTTATGCGCTAACCAACACATTTAGCGACTCATTTTTATATTATAGACTAGCTGCGCCCGTGTTTCACGCGGTTTCACCCGCGTAAGTCCCAATCCCGCGGGAACTTCGGGATAAAAAGTAGCCTATATGTTATTCTGGGTCTTCAGCTACCTACATACCAAATTTCATCGTAATCGGCTTTCTAGTTTTTGCGTGAAAGAGTAACAAACATCCATACATCCATACATACAAACTTTCGCATTTATAATATTAATAGGATAGGATTGAGGGATACTAAAAGAAAAAACACGTATTTAATTATTTTCACTTAAGATCAACATATTAAAATTTGGATGGTGATTAAAAAGTCAGAGTGTATAAATAAAGTAGTTTATAAAAGTTTGCTTTTAATTTTTCATTAAAATCTCATTTTATTTCAGGTAACTCGTGCGTGACTTCATGAATATTTCCAGTGAGCTGTATCACCTTGAGCACTAAGAACACGAATTAATTAATTCATAACTATTTACAGGCTTACGAAGATTCACGCGTCATATAAACCTGAATAACATAATATATATATACAACATTCATACAACATCAACATATACATACAACATATATATATTTGACCGCCTCGTTGGTCCAGTGACTAGCGTACTCGCCTTACTACGTCGACCAACCGCGAGGCTCGGGTTCGATTCCCGACGGGGGCAGACATTTGTGTGATGAAAATTTAGATGTCCGCATTTCCGGGTCTGGGTGTTTATTAAATTTATTCTGGGATCTATTTCAGTATTTATATGTAATAGTATCGTTGACAACACCCATAACACAAGCATATAATTTGCTTACTTTGAGGTTAGATTCAATTTGTGTGATATTCAGAAACGTCCCTCTAATCAATGCCAGTTTACGTTCAGAAGTGCCCCGTAATCTCTCCAATTGCTTTTTGGAATATCATTTTTCTTTTAATAAATAAGTTTTAGTTAAAAAGAGTATTCCGATCTCATACTTATTACATGAATACATATTTCAAGAGCTTTTACCGAAAAGCCAAAATATTCGGTAAAAATAATCACGTAAAGACGTGTAGGGTAACCAATACCTTTATTTTTTTCGTACAATTTTTAAATATTTCTGCCATACACAAGTTTATCATGCTTTGATTAAGTTGTCGATAATTGGTGTTGTGGACGTCCGTAAACAGTGGTAATGACTGTCCTTCCCGTGATCTGACTAGTTTGCCCCCTCTTCTATGAAGAAATGGAAAACATTTTACAACATATCGTTAGGGCGTGTAACATTTTGGTATTCATTTTTACTAACTGGAAATGTGCGGCACGAGCACTTCTAAGATTTGCGTTTAGGTTATTGTAGAACTGTTCAATTTTAAAAAACTTTACAGTTTTTTATATAACCTGATAGGTATCGAACACAAAATTATAGAATTATAGCGGTATTAAATAAGTCTTCTTTACTGGGTGTTTCTTTAAACATATAGCAACTTACAAAAATTTAGGCATTTATAGCAATTTTCTATGTTATTTGTATCAATATCATTAGAATCATAGTTCATTGCACTGCCTCAACTGTTTTGATACCATAATATACCTGTTACTGTCGTGACCCAGTTAAGAGATAAAATAAGTACTTAAGTAAACTTACTACGGACAATTGACTGAAAATTGTTTCTGTGTATTATCTAAACTTATTTATATATTTGTATCTCGAAATTATATTATAGAATAAATTTATCTAAATATCAACAACATTAATGTGCATAAATTCAAACTTTATTACTAAAATTAATGTTTAAGATAGATTAACTTTAAAGATATGTTACAATTAGTATTCTGACTTTATACATTAATGGCATGTTGACCCTAATTTCGCTAACGTAGCATGACCGTAGCGTACATGTATTTAAAAAATGTCATATTTTTAAACATTTCAACTAAGATTGTCTTCAAAGGCTGTAGTGAAACCATGGCCACCCTAGCACATAACGAAGCTCTCTTTATACAAAACGGCTCAGGATTGAATCGTATCATCAAAGAAGATTGATGATTGAATCTAGAGCCTTCTTTTACATTATTAATCTAACAATCTGCTATAAGAGTCATTAAATACAGAAGTTTCAGAAGAAGGTAATTCGACTTTAAGGATCTTATCTATGTTTCAAACAGTAGATTTAACAAAAAATCAATAGCAACGAAAAATACCCGCATCTACTTCACACATACACATTCACACTCTCCCATACACACACACATTACTACTTTTGCCGTCTGGATTAATAAAACAGAAAGTCAGGTAAGTAACACTTCTATACTCACAAGTGTACTCGGTTGTGTTGATTTTAGTCATAACTAATTTGTCCGAGTAATGTAATGAATTTTAAATTAATCATTTGCTACGTTTAAACCATAATTATTTAACTCTACTACCAAATCCCTCTAACAAGTTTTGTAAAATAGTTTGTCCATTTACTTTAACAGTAGTGTCTTTTTATTACAAAAATTTAAAAGTAGTTTGTGGTGAAACTTACAGATACAAAAAGTTGGGGACGAAAGCAATAAATCTGTCATAGACAATTTATTTCTCTTGGAAGATTCGCTTAGTTTGAGGTGCCGAGAACGACTTTGTTTTAACCGATATTGCAAATCGGAGGACCTTCATGCTATTATATGTTTTTAAGAGTATTCACCGATTCAGTTCGATTTATCTACCAAATATAAAAAATGTTGATTATAATTTTTGTTCAAAAACACTTTCTTTTATTCCCAAACCTGATCAAAATAGATAACCCATTAGGTACTGGTTATATTTATTGATACGTAAGTTATTAATCAAAAAACATTACTTAGTTATTGCGTCAGTACTATTTATTGTAGTGTTCTATTTTGCAGGTAAGAGTGGTCTAAATTTAAATACTCTTAAATTGACAACACACCTTTAACATTTGTTCCAGTTCAGCAAAGAGTCCATATGTAAGACAAAGGACTGATAGGATATTGACCGATAGGATATTTATTCAAAATCTTTAATAACTTTAGGTTTGCAACACACTGATAACATTTTTGGTGTCTATACTAGGCGTATCAGGAAACTTACGACCAGGAATTCCGCATGTTTGTTTGCCTTCTAATTATATAAAAGTAGGTTATCAAACAAAATAATTAAAAATACTTAATTCAATAAGCGGAATTTCAATTATAATTAATTGCGTTATTGAAAAAAAAAAATTTTTTTTTGTTTAATACTTTTGGAGTTGGAGTTTTAGTGAAATGAATTAATTGCCTATTATATCATATATACGCATATTATGTTCTTAGATTATATTTTATACATAAACCATTTCTGTTTCAACGAAGTATAAACTGCCTACACACTTCAAATAACAATTTTTCTTTCCACAATTTATGTAATACTATATATTGTGATTTCAAAATTGTGTATACAATGGATTTCCAACAAAGATCGACGATGAAGAGTAAAATGTATATACCCTTCAACTTTTTATACTGTCTGTCTGAAAATAAAAAAATGTAAAAGTGTCATATTAAAAATTAAAAAAAAATCAGACAAATGAGAAATCACAGATATGATTAAGTGACAAAGTTTGAAAGTTAAAAAAACAGTAATCCACACAAACTATCTCAGATAAAATATTTTAGTCACATCGACTTTTTTAATGAAAATCGATTCAGCAGTTTTTCCGAGAAGGACTAACAAACAAACATACAAACTTTCACATTTATAGGATTATTATTTATAGGATAATAGGATTGATTCCTTGGCACTTGCTAAAACTTCATAATGTACTTTTTAATACAGTCACGAGCATAAATATGTTATTATGGGGAGATTATTATGGGGCAGCTCGTAAAAGGCGAGCATAGGCTTATCATCACTAACACCGTGACATCTGACTAGGTGGTAGAGTTTCGCAGCGATTCGCCCGGATTGGTACCACCGCCTTACCTTTTCCTGCCGCCATAACGTCATGACGTGTTCCGGTTCGGAGGGTAAGGTAGCCGGTAAACTTACTTTTAACATTTAACATCCTGACCTCAGGTTGGCAACGCACCATTACCATCTTTGGTGTCTCTGGGCGGCGTGAATTTCTTACCATCAGGAAATCCGTTTGCTTGTTTGCCTTCCTGTAACATAAAAAAAAAGTTAAACGATGCGTTTTCATATTTCTGTAAAAATCAGTTGTAGTAAAAGACACTGATAACATACGAGTATATCAACATTACAATAAAGCAGCTTTGACCAAATAGTTCACGCACCAATCCAGTCGGCTTAATTATTATTGATATGACTTAAATTCAACATAAAACAAAGGCATTTGTGTGATGAATATAGTAATTACATTAATTTCAGTACTAGCAGTTTCACGCAGCTTTGCCTGCGAAGCTTGATTTTACTACACCGATTTTGATGAAACAAAATCTATGACACTCAGGAACAATGTAGCATTCTGAAGGTGAAATTTTTTTGAAATCGGTCCAGTAGTTTCGGAGCTTCAAACAAACAAAAAATCAAACATTTCCTCTTTATAGTATTAGTGTAGGTTTATAACTGGTGTCTGCGACTTGGATTCACATTCCCATGGTAGTATTTTGTACGATTGGTAACATTGCTAACATCGGTTGCTCGTTTTCGACTATTAGCTCTGAACATATTTTTGAAATGCTCCGTTACTTTTGAGCAAACTACGAATGATTAAACCAACGGACTACGTTCCGTTGATTATAGGAACCTGGCATTAGTTTTATTACTGCTAATGTTGTATGATTTTATCGTTGCGCGTTGTTCGAAGGGCTAGCGTATACTCCACCGATCAAACGCGACGGTCGGGTTCGATTCCCGACGGATGTGCTGAACATTTAGTTGTATGCATTCCCGAGTCTGGGTGCTTATAAACTAATTCTGGTATCTATATTTTTAGTATTTCTGTGTATTCGAATAGTTGACTAACACCCTTAACACAAGCACATAATTTGCTTACTTTGGGGTTAGATTAAATTTGTGTGTATTATGTTTAGTATGTAATTGTATTAAGTAGTTATATTTAGTTTAGTTTTATACACCAGGTCTACATATTTCATTTATTGTTTTCCTTTAACGAGTTGGCTGGAAGAAATTTAATTCATTAGAGATAAGCTCGCACTTTGTACTTACATACATACATACATATCTTCACGCCAAGTCCCTTACGGGGTAGGCAGAAAGTATCGAGTGCCAGACCTCACGATCCTGACAAACCTGTCTTGCTTCCTTTACATTCATTACCCTTTTCCTACAAACACGCCGGTTTCGGAGACTCTTGACACCAGCCTCGAATAATATCCGAATGATCTGGTCGTGAAATGTCAGCCTTGGTCTCCCCGGGTACCTACATCCATCCACATTCGCATTGTATATCTGCTTTGTCAATCTTTCATCTGACATTCTTTCCACATGACCGTACCAGCGGAGCATGCCCTTTCGCATTTTTACACCAACACTTTCTTTCAATCCCACTCTTTCCCGGATCTCACTGTTTATGTTTATGTTTATCTCACTTTGTACTTACGTTTATTATAGTCTTACCTATTTCGGTAATTGTTATTGTGTACAATAAAGAGTTAATAATGTTAATAATAATAACTTGGATAATTTTTTCAGTATTATTTATTCATTTATTTATATGTGTTGAATAATATTCACAACATATACAGTAAACTATATACTCGTAAGTATATAGTTTACTTACATTTGAACTAGATCGATATGTGCAATTTGGCTAGAGAGGAATGGGTATTTTATACATATTAAATGTAAACACGGGTACGTATAATTACATTCATATACAGTACTACTATTTCAATTTGGCGCTTCGGTTTTACACTTTTTACACTTTACACTTTTATTTTTAAATTGGCTGACATAATCTAAATTTAAGAGAAATGATTAATTATGTAATAACAACTCTATATAGATATACTCTATAGATATACTCTATATAGATTTTCCCCGTGTTGGTCCGGGCTCTTTTGCAGAATAGACCATCTGCCTTTCTTGCCAGGCAGCTCGTAAATAGGCATAGGCTTATCATCACTAACACTGTAACATCTGACTAGGTGGTAGAGTTTCGCAGCGACTCGCCCGGATTGGTACCACCGCCTTACCTATTCCTGCCGCCATAACGTCATGGCGTGTTCCGGTTCGGAGGGTAAGGTAGCCGGTAAACTTACATTTGCTCGAGGCCTAACATCCTGACCTCAGGTTGGCAACACACTATTACCATCTTTGGTGTCTCTAGGCGATGTGAATTTCTTACCATCAGGAAATCCGTCTGCTTGTTTGCCTTCCTATAATATAAAAAAAGATATATTTAAAATACACTAGGATTTCCGAAGCTTGACGAATATAGCCGAAGTGCAAAATTTAAATAGTACTTCTGTACACATACCTATTATATAAACGTACACAGTACATCTTTATACATAAACACACAAACATCAGAATAATAAAAATAAACACTTACATTTTGGGAACATAAAAGAAAAAACCTGGAAAAAGGTGAAAAAAATAAGTGACAAATTTCCATTACAGACAAACCAGAAGATGTTTTATCAAAATGATTTCATTTGCTATCGTGGTACCATCGGGCACAATATGATATAATCAAGTAAAATAAATTTGCAAGCGTAGGATGTACAGTCCTCGCGAAATATTTTAAATACTATCATTTATGATCTTGAAATAGACATTATGGTTTTAGTTATCTTAAAGATTTTTAGTCTGCTAAATGGGAAAGATTAGACAGGAAATAAAAATAATTATAGTGCGGTAATGTTTTTTACTCCTAATGAAGTTAAACGCCTAATCTCTAGCCGCTTTGGCAAAGCATTGCCATTTTATTTTACTTTTTTTTATGTTATAGGAAGGCAAACAAGCAGACTGATTCCCTGGTGGTAAGAAATTCACGCCGCCTAGAGACACTAAAGATGGTAATGGTGCGTTGCCAACCTGAGGTCAGGATGTTAGGCCTCGAGCAAAAGTAAGTTTACCGACTACCTTACCCTCCAAACCGGAACACGTCATGATGTTATGGCGGCAGGAATAGGTAAGGTGGTAGTACCAATCCGGGCGAGTCCCTGCGAAACTCTACCACCTAGTCAGATGTCACGGTGTTAGTGATGGTAAGCCTATGCTCGCCTTTTACGAGCTACCTGGCAAGAAAGGCAGATGGTCTATTCTGCAAAGGAGCCCGGACCAACACGGGGAATTGCCAGTTTCAATTCGGTATTACTCTTTATATCAATTTGATACAGACTACAATACCAACTTAATTTTATTTATCAATAAGAAACGATTGGTCTTTCTACTATATTATTCTATTTACTTTTTCAACTATAATGAACTGAAATTGATTAATTTTCGAAATTTGTGTGGAAATTGTTACAAAACCGAGACAAAACCTATGATGTATCATGGCCGCTTTATCTCCCGGGCAGGCAATCCACAAGCCTAATTATATCCGATTCTAACTCTACGACTGCCAAACCAATTCTAATCTTTTAAAAATTGAATGGTATTAACACAAGTAAAATATTTTCATTTCTAAGTAACTTGTGTCGACGAATGTACCAAGCTCCAGACGCAGATTGAAACACTCATCTGAGGTCCCACAGGATGTTCCCATTGCCACGAATATTTGTTCCTTTATTATTCTCAATATACTACAAATCCTCTCATTGTTGCTCAACATTACGACACCGCTCTGTCCTAATACATTTGTCTTGTGTTAGAAGGAGATAGATATACTTTTACTGTTATTGTTTTAAAAATACTTTTACTACATTAATTGGTCTGCTTATTTTTGTTATAATACAACGTACCTGTAATAACGTACGTACTTTTTGAGGTCTCGTCATGCAGTCAAGTCCAACAACCGAACCGCTAGACCACAGAGGAGATTAAAAAATTATGTTTATTAAATTAAAAGTTTAAATTATGTTTGTTAAATTTTATTTATAAGTTTAGCTTAACAATGTAGTTTAGAATATGAGTATAGTAGAGGTCTGCGAACAGCCACAAGACTCTTCTGATGGTAAGAGATAGCTATGGCCTACAGACACCATGGATATTGCATTCCTGTGGCCTGGATGTTAGGCCTATTGTGACAGTATAGCGTCTATCCTACCCACTGGGCCGTAACATGACCAGTCAGCGGCGGCAGGAATATGTAAAGCAGTGAATCCCTAGTTGGGCAAGCACATTCTACCATCAGTAACTTTATTCATCATAATATGTAGTTTGTTCGTAATATGTTTCCACTACGACATGTTTTGAAATTCTTAAAGAAATTTAGCATATTGGACGTATCGTTAGATTTACCTCTTTAAAAAGACAATATAATTCTAGACGCAATTCTTAAATACCTTTTTTTTTTATTTTACAATATGTTGATATATCATTGCCAAAGATTGGATTTCTAGTGTCTGGCCAAAAATCTGACACTACAGGAATTCTTCATCTGACTAACCAATGACGCATTTTTTTAATATTCTAGATAATATTATACAAGAAAGACAGTGTTATATTTATACACCGTTTAGATCAAAACTTCATTTTCTCTTCTTGTATTTAAAATGATTTCTCTTGTCGAGCCATCTTAATTTTAATCTCTTTTTTGCATTCTTTATTTTTCCTTATTCTGATAAATCCGTGTAATACTTTGCGCAATTTCTTCTACCTGTCTTCCTTCTGCCAATACTATATTGTGTTGTTTTTGAAACGTTTTCTTTTAACTTATTCGTCCATACCAGTGTTACCGAAATCTAAAAAACTTTCAGGTTATGTTTTATATGGATCTCAAGCTGAAAATTTATAAACATCCCCATCAATGAGTGTAATAAAAAGTTTAAATAGTATCTACACCCCATACCCCGAAGAAGTAGGTAGGAGCTTAACCAGGGTACTTACGGCAAGCCGATGATACTAAATCCCACAATATGATAGATAAGAAGCCAGTAGTCAACCGGGCCCATACGTTTTTTTATTGGAAAATTGAAAAAACTACCTACATTTAATTTTTGTTGCTCAACCCGTTGATCGACGGCAACATCCCATGAAATCAAGTCCAATACCACCAGACCACAGAGGCGGTGATAGTAAAATATTGATTAACCATTTACAAAACCTATCACTTTCAGTTAACGTTTAGCCACGAATTGGGCCAAGTTAAGCTTTTCCCTTATTCCAAATTTACGTATAAAAGCTCTCGTCTCTTTCACAATTAAAGACCCTTTGATGTTTCCAGTCCCAAATTCTAATAACTAAATTTTCTTAATCGCCCCACCTGGTTTTACTCGGTGTGTTGGGAATTTGAGAACATATTTATTCTTATATATTTACATCTAAAGCTAAAAGCTCTAAAACGTTTCAATATTGCTCATGGCCCATTAACAGCCATGTTCTGTAGCCATTATGGAGACATAATCTAATATCGCTAGCGAAATTACACATGTCAAATCTAGTCTCAAAGTAAGCTAGTCTTATATTGTGGACTAGCTTCCACCCGCGACTCCGTCCGCGCGGATGTCGGTCTTCGCGTGATAAAACTGAAAAATTAAGATTTATTTTTTTCACGTATTTTTCCAGGATAAAAAGTATCCCATTTTATACCCAGGATAATAAAGTATAATTGTACCAAGTTTCATCGAAATCGAACTGTTAGTTTTCACGTGATGCCTGAACATACAGACAGACAGAGAGAAAGACGAAATATTTTTAATTACATATTTGGGTTTGGTATCGATCCAGAAACACACTTTGCTATTTATTTTTTCAATATTTTCAATGTAAAGAACTGACCCTTCTACAGATTCATTATATATAGATGTAAGTCGACACAAATAGATACGTTTATATGTAATAAGTCAGCAAACAAACTCCTTGCTTTTATATTGGAGGGAAACAACTATAAACGGGAAAAACGGGGGTGTGTATAGACACACACGCCCGTTTTTCCCCGTGTTGGTCCGGGCTCCTTTGCAGAATAGACCATCTGCTTTTCTTGCCAGGCAGCTCTTAAAAGTCGAGCATAGGCTTATCATCACTAACACCGTGACATCTGACTAGGTGGTAGAGTTTCGCAGCGACTCGCCCGGATTGGTACCACGGCCTAACCTATTCTTGCCGACATAACGTCATGACGTGTTCCGGTTCTGAGGGTAAGGTAGCCGGTAAACTTACTTTTGCTCGAGGCCTAACATCCTGACCTCAGCTTGGCAACGCACCATTATCATCTTTGGTGTCACTAGGCGGCATGAATTTCTCACCATCAGGAAATCCGTCTGCTTGTTTGCCTTCCTATAACATAAAAACCATAGATGTTGTAGGTGTGTTGCTGTCCTATGGCTGGTGTTTTATGTCAATGATGCAAGTCTTAATCATTTTCAACCCTAATTTTCTTCCAAACTTTGACTTGACGCTGTCAATATTGTGCCAAGAATAGGTAAGGCAGTTATAATATTACCTAAAGGTTTTGCAGTAGGTTTATTCAAACAACTGTATTGGTGTAATATTGAAGCAGACACCACGTAGTAAATATACCCACACCTAGAAATTAAGATATCGTCATGTAAATGCATCATAGGGAAACAAACCTGTGTCTTGGCTGATTGGCATTAGAAGTATACGCTAAGTACCTGAGTAAGTAAGTAAGTATATTTACTTTCATATCCAGGAAGAGATAGGCAGAGGTACAACCAGGGCAACAACGACTAGCCGAAGACCCTAAGTCCCACAATATGATAGGTGGCAAGCCTATCGCCAACTGGGCACATATCCAATCCCGAGCAACATTTTTTAATAGGAAATTAGAAAATCCCAATTTTTTTGCTACCCGACCCGGGATTCGAACCCGGGACCTCATGCAGTCAAGTCCAAAAACTGAACCGCTAGACCACAGAAGCGACAGACAGACTAAGTACCTACAGTGATAAATGACATAAATAAAGTACATGTATGTTTTTTTTAATGTTTGTTACGCAATGACTCAACCAATAGCCAACCGATTTCGATGATTCTTCTTTAGAAAGATAGGTCATAATTCCGAGGTAGTCCCATATAAGTTTTGTCAGAACCCGACTAGTGGATTCTGAGTATTTTCACTTATTTTGACGACCTCATCAGTATTATGATGATGATGTGAAAAATGTATGCATTATTGAGTGTAACTCAAGAACTAATAGTAGGATGTTAATACAATTTTAGTGAGACCGGTTTGTAAACGATTTTTTTATGATAATAGAAGGCAAACAAGCAGACGAATTTCCTGATGGTAAGAAATTCACGTCTAGAGACACCAAAGGTGATAATGGTGCGTTGCCAACCTGAGGCCGGGATGTTAGGCCTCGAGCAAAAGTAAGTTTACCGGATACCTTACCCTCTAAACCGGAACATGTCCCAACGTTATGGTGGCAGGAATAGGTAAGGCGGTGGTACCAATCCGTTTGAGTCGCTGTGGCACTCTACCACCTAGTCAAATGTCACGGTGTTAGTGACGGTAAGCCTATGCTCGCCTTTTACGAGCTGCCTCGCAGGAAGGCAGAGGGTCTATTCTGCAAAGGAGCCCGGACCAACACGGGGAAAATAATATTTGGAAAAAATAACGATCCAATCGCGACGTGGTACCCAATGAAATAGTTGATGTCAGTTTTTGCAGTTTTAAGCATCATCTAGACGGTTGTACTCACCCCCAACCACGCCTTCCACAAGGTGACCTCGGCAATTAGAATAGAATAGAATATTTATTTTTTTCAAAGTAAGTATAACAAGATACATTTTTTGAAAGTCAAGATTTAAATGATTAAAATTAACAATAACAATAAGATAACAATGATTGATAATTATTTTCCATTATATAAATCTACTATAAATGTCAAATTAATAAGAATGTCATCAATTCAATTAAAATTTACAATGTCAAAAAAAATACACAGAACTGGTAATATTTAACCTAAATCTATAATATATTTGATCATGCCTCTGTCACCAACGATATAAACAATATAAATAAGATAACAATAACTGATAATAATTTTCCGTCATATATATCTATAATAAATGTCAAATTAATAAGAATGTCGTCAAATCAATCAAAATTTAAAATGTCAAAAAAAGAAATTTACGAGAATTGGTAATACATTAACCTAAAATTATAATATATTTGATTACACCTTTGTCACCAAAGACTACAATACTTGTCACCTTACTTAGTTTAAATTGTGATGAAGCAACATATTGTTCATAGAGGTGACCTTGGTGGAAACTTCGTTTAAAACAAATCAAAATTTGGATTCAACCTACGTTTCATACGGATGCAAACCAATGTTTTAATCCATGTGGAACACCTATTACTGCGCTTTATTGTTACTTTTTTTTATCATCAAAAATATCATTAAAACATAAAGACAGTCATGATAATAGTTATGATATCGGTGCTTAACACAATCATCTTCCGGTTTGGAGTGTTTACCGGTCCCTTCAGACCGGAAGACATGATCCCTTAAACCCCTACCGCATCATATCACGCAGCGCTAAAATCATTTACGTGTATATTACAGGCAATGGTTTCCTTTTACCTTCAGGAGAATTGCTTGATTTACATTTTATGCTATAAAAAAACTGAATGTTGTAATACCCTAAGAAAACCTTGAGAAACTCTACCACCTAGTCAGATGTTAAGGTTTTAATGACGGTAAGCCTATGCTCGCCTTTTACGAACTGCCTGGCGTACTGTATAGAAAAACAGCGAGGCTCTATCGACTTTTTTGCTCTGTGAAGGTCACTTGAGGAAAAAATTGCTTACGTTGGTAAAGCACAATTATTTTATTAAAGAATTAGTAACAAAAAAAACAATCATCAGTTTTTTTTTAGTAACAATCATCAGTTATATCACCATGATAGTAAGAAAAACAATGTTTTTGTATAGAAGAGAGATTTGACTAAAAGGCGCGCATCGTGGAGTTTTGAATCATGCAATTTAATTTCAAAGCGCCTCTAGCGTAGGCTTTTTTTTATAACATTGGAAGGCAAACAAGCAGACGGATTTCCTGATGGTAAGAAATTCCCGCCGCCTAGAGACACCAAAGCTGGTGTTGCCAGCCAGAGGCCGGGATGTTAGGCCTCGAGCAAAAGTAAGTTAACCGGCTACCTTACTCTCCGAACCGGAACACGTCATGACGTTATGGCGGCAGGAATAGGTAAGGCGGTGGTACCAATCCGGGTGAGTCGCTGCGAAACTCTACCACCTAGTCAGATGTCACGGTGTTAGTGACGGCAAGCCTATGCTCGCCTTTTACGAGCTGCCTGGTACAGAAAGGCAGATGGTCTATTCTGCAAAGGCGCCCGGACCAACATGGATATTTAAAAAAAACAGTACACTTGTGATCTAAATGATCATGCTGTTACGTAAATCTAACCCAGTCCTGCTCACAATAAAGTCTAACCTGTAGGCTTACTCTTGAATCTGGATATGAATAAAGTATTGGAATCGTATGTTATGTTATTTTGGGTACTTTTGAACACTAGCAAACTATTAACATTTAGTTACAAATAAATTTTATGGATCCAATGAAATAATATATTGTTTACAATATGTTAATAAATTCGCCAGTATTATGTTTCCAATTCTGCATCAATAGAGCTTCAAGTCTAAACTAACCAGCTAACGGGTAAGATGTTTGGAAAAAAATAAACTTTGTAGATATCTTCTAAACTGAAATGTTATTTATTGCCCAGTGCTTAATCAGTCTACATAGATGTACTTACTGGCTGTCCCGGTGAACTTAGTTCTACCTTTGCAAATAATATATTAAATGGTGATTTTTCTAGTTTCCTCGAAGTTTATCATATTGGATGTAAACAATTTAGGGTCGTATGTTGTTGTATTAATATTGTCATATTCTTACTGCCACATCGTAACAAAGTGTGTCCGCATAATATTAAAAAGCTTTTTTTAGGTAGTGAGGTCGGTAGACAGGATACTCGGTAGATTGTACATGTAAAATTTCATTAAAATCGGTTTAGCCAGTTTGGAGGAGTATGGAAACAAACACTGTGACACGAAATTTATATTTATATACAAGAAGGAAGGAAGACGAATGCTCTTTCTAGCGCTCCGACAACTTGTAAACTAATTGAACACCAGAATCCTTAATATTTTATAGGTAATTAAAAGTACAAATCTAGAAGAGTTATAAGTGTAATAAGTGCTGTCAATATATACACTCGTAAACGAAAATGCGATGGTGGGGTGCGTCATTTTGGCTTTAAAGATCTATACTTTGTAAAACTTATTACCTACCATCTTTAGAGCGTACCTAACAGAAAATTCAGTCGAAAATTCTCGTAAGCGTTCCTTCATTTATAATCCGCAGGGGTGGTTTCAATAAAGCTTGGTGCACATTCTGTAAAATATTTGTATACCATTTTGCATAGTACTATGTTAGAATTTTAAATTTTTAAAATGTTTTTTGGCTTGCATAAATTTCAAATAAAAACTAAATAACCATTTCAATTCTGTGATTAATAGCATTCGCTTTGTTAAGATTTTATTAAATTAAAATATTACTTTACGCTTGCCAGATTTCTTAAGGTCGAAAATTTGTCTAAGGACGAATAAATAATTTTAAAATTGACTGAAACAAGAAAAAAATCTTTTTCAGTAACAATTTAAAGTATTATACATTTTTCGACTATCCTTATTTTGATGTTGTCCCGATATCAAATATGTATTCGATATAATTTTTATACGCTGTGCATGTTACATAAAACTTATTGCTTTGTTCCAGGTACTTATTTCTCCTCCGTTAAATATTTTTTTACAAAAAAAGAATTCAGACACATTAACAACTGGTAAGTTATTAAGTTTACTATTAAGTATTGAGATGTTAAACGTGTAAATTAGTATGATATCAAAATAGATTTAGTTTTTAAAACCATGATTTTCAAAAAATGCTCAAAACTTCTCGCTATAAAATGTATATGGTACCACTTTAATTGCGACACTCAAGACAATTAAAAGATATTAAAATTAGACAATCTAAGAAATGGACATGTTTAAGTGAGAATCTCTTAATTTTTTGGGTTATGTATTATTTGATAAAACCTTCTTTATATATTTACATCGACACAGCAAACATCTCAGTTCACTTTGATATTGAGAACCCTGATTAATATTGTAATATTAATAATATTGAAGCTGTGTAAACCCAGCTTAATGTGCGACGAGCGTTTAAAGATTCTTTCATGTAATTAAAAAAAGTTTGGGATGAAATTTAATAGTAACGTGGAAATTGTACCCCAACAGAGGGGCGGCTTGTAAAAAGAAACACGAGGTGGTGTTAATGAGCTGGCAACGTTTTTATGACAAATTAGACGAATTTTATTATTAATGGTTTCCCTCACGCTCCTTTGGCGTGGATTAACGTATTTGCCAACAATATTAATGGTTGGTTTTCTTTGACTACGAAATATTATGACATTCTGTCGTAAGCCATATTGCTATGCATACATTTAGAAGACATCTGTCACAAGCTTTGCCGTATTTTTAAATTCCTTATCTGATATATTATATTTTAATACTTTTTCTGTGCTTTGGAGGAATTCTTACATTTTTTCAAAATCGAAAATGAGCACGGATAGATCCCGTCTGAGGTGAAATTGATTTTTAACTCTCTCCACCTAGTCAGATGTCAAGGTGTTAAAGACAGTAAGCCTATGCTTGTCTTTTACGAGCCCCCTTGTAGGAAGGCAGATAGTCTATTCATCAAAGGAGCCAAAACCAACGCGGGAAAAAATGCGCAAATTGAACAATATTCCAAAGTAAGTTATTTGGTAATCGCCTCTATGGTCCAGCGGTCCGGGTGTTGGACTTGACTGCATGAGGTCTCGGGTTCGAATCCCGGGTCGGCCAACAAAAAAGAAAATTGGATTTTTCCAATTTTCTAATTAAAAAAAAGTTGGTCAGGATTGGAAACTTGCCCGGTTGGCGATAGGCTTGCCACCTATCACATTGTGGGACTTAGTATCCTCGGCTAGTCGTGGGTGCCCTGGTTGTGCCTCTGCCTACCTCTTCGGGGATATGGGCGTGAAGATACTTTTTTTTAAGTTATTTGGTTTGGATCTTCTCCCAATAGGTTATAGTAACGGCCGATGAGTTGTTTTTTTTATATGAAACGTTCAACAAGCAAACGTCTCATCTGATTGTTTAGACAACCGTGGCCTATAACAACTATAGATGTTATAAGTGCGTCGCTGTCCTCTGGACAGGATGTTAAACCTAAAATTGCGCAAGACTATAGAATACTCTAGTCGACAGAGCCAAACAATGTTATCCTGGCGGCAGGATAATGTAGGGCGGTGGATCCCTACCCAATTAAGTTGCTTACAACTCTACCACTGTTCTCCTGCGTTTGTCTTTCTTAGCAGACATGACCATCTGCCTTAGGCTTAGTGACATATTCCTACCGCCATAAAGTCAGTGCTTGCCGTTGACGTGTTCCGGTTCGGAGGGTAAGGTAGCCGGTAAACTTAATTTTGCTCTCCCGGCTACAATTTGGCAACGCACCATTACCACCTTTGGTGCCTTTAGGTGGCATGAATATCTCTAACCTTCGTAAAATCCGTGTATATGTTTGCCTTCCAATGTCGTAAAAAATCCACTAATGGTCTTGTAGGAAATTACCTTATTTTACCTATCCTCGCCTCTTAAGAACTGTCAGGCATAGTGTCACGGCAATATGACTTAATTTATGCAATTTTTCATATTATTTTGAAATCAGTTCAAAGTATCACCCAAGATGGCGACCTTACTAGAGTAAATATAACCGCAAACCATTTGAAACCACAAAATGACTTAACCTCAAGTTTGTAACTGCGATGTGGTATTTCTAAAACTAATCACCGAAGTAATTAAACCGATACATGGTCTTATCAGACCCTCAAAAATGTACAAGTTAATGAAAAAATTATTCGTCTTAATGTGCTCACATTTTTAAGTTGTAACTTCACGCTCGTATCACAGAAGGATCTGTCAGAGAGAGTTATATCGAGGGTACAAACGATTAGCTGAATGTAGAACTTATTCCCAAAATGTGATAGGTGGCAAATCTGTTCCCAATTGGGCACTTGTCCAACCATGCAACGTTAACTAAAAAACTAACTGTTCCGGCGAACAAAGTTCCACTTGTTCAGTTTGTATGGGAAAAATTACAATGTTGTTTTTTCTAGTTTCCTATCAGTCGATCGGGACAAAAAGTATCCTACGTCCGTCTCCTCGTTCTAAGCTACTTCCCCATAAATTTTCAGTCAAATCAGTTTACCCGTTCTAGAGTTATAAAGAGTGTAACTAACCTTTTACATATATATAAAGATTCAAAAAATGTAGTCAACGTCTACACTGGACCAACACACCATAGAGACGATTTTATGACAGCGGATAAAGAAGTGGCTCTGCTCGTGGTAAGAAGCAACCCTTGCCGACAGACTGGTCATTAGATGTAATTTATTTAGAAACACTTGTACTTTCCACAATATATTTTATTATTTTTTATTTTTATAATTTAGAAAACCGGTTTCGCTATACAAGCATCATCAGGGCTATATAACAACTAGCTAACAACTATAGTTGTCTATATTGTCTAATACAATACAGTGTTCGCTTTTGTAGGTAAAGTAAATTTTACTTTGTGTGAAATCAGAGTCTTTAAATATCTCCAAAATAACTTGTCCACAAAGGGCGTTATGCGCGCATAGCCACACGCGTGTAGTATTTTATATTTGTATTCGCATTCCATTGTGTAGATACAACGTAGTACCAGTGAAGCCTATACATGGAGGAAATACAGTGGTTGTATAGAAACGTTTTAAATAGAAAAGAATTTGATGATTTAGCTTGCATATAATACAATATATTCGATCAAAATGTTATACTTATGAATTATTACGTATTACCAATAGAGTAACTATTG
>NJDD01000582.1:0-39262 GCA_002245505.1 Calephelis nemesis
AATAGGTAAGGCGGTGGTACCAATCCGGGCGAGTCGCTGCCAAACTCTACCACCGAGTCGGATGTCACGGTGTTAGTGATGGTAAGCCTATGCTCGCCTTTTACGAGCTGCCTGGCAAGGAATGCAGATGGTCTATCCTACAAAGAAGCCCGGACCAAGCTGCACATTATTTTGTAAAACTCAAAACTCACTAGTCTGATCTTTAGTTATCAAATCTACATTTGACTACATTCTATCTTCCCAAAATTAAATCATTAAAATCTGTTCATTAATGGCCGATTACGCAGCGATTAAACATACGAAAAAACTAGTCGAACTAAAAACCCCTATTCTAAAGTCGGTTAAAAATTTAACAAACGTGTTGGTCCAAGCTCCTTTGTAGAATAGACCATCTGCCTTCCTGCCAGGCAGCTCGTAAAAGGCGACCTTCACTAACACCGTGACATCTGACTAGGTGATAGAGTTCTGTAACTACTCGCCCGGATTGGTACCACCGCCATATCTATTACTGCCGCCATAACGTCAGTGCTTGCCGTTAACGTCCGGTTCGGAGAATAAGGTAGCCGGTACCTTTGCTCGAGGTCTAACATAACGTCCTCAGGGGTTAGCAACGCACCATTACCATCATTGGTGTCTTTAGGCGGTTTGAATTTCATACTATCAGGAAATCCGCCTGCTTGTTTACCTTCCTGTATAACATAAAAAAAGAACACTAAATTCGAAATCACTATTTAAAACTATCTTAAAGATCTAACATAATAAAAAGAGGAAAAAGATTTCATGTGTTTTTCATACGACACGTTTGCTAGAACCCTTGAAAAAAGCCATTTAAATGTTTGTGCATTTCAATACCTCTTTCATCGGAAATGGATTTTTGTGGACAAACGAGTTTGTAGATGAGGCGTGTTGGCATAAAATGAAAGCAATTCAAGATGAAATTCCGAGCACCGGTCATTGAATGTGTTTGTTATTTCTAAGCAATTCTGAGGCTTGGATAGTATAAATATTTAACACTGGACAGAAAAAGTGGGATATTATAAGTTTGAACTGTTTGTTTATAGCATCATAGCTCCTTAATGAATGTGTCGATTTGGTTGGGCTTTTTTGCTGGAAACTGAAGTAGTTGAAATGGTTCTTAGTTACAAGATATACATAGGTTTTGTAGGAGGTTATTTTAAATGTTTAACGTTATTATTATTATTATGTATACTGTAACGTAAAATAAATTATTGACACTCGGATTGGTACCAACGCCTTACCTATTCCTGCCGTTATGGCGGCGGCGTTATACGTCATGACGTGTTCCGGTTTAGAGGGTAAAGTATCCGTAAACTTACTTTTGCTCGAGGCCTAACATCCCGGCCTCAGGTTGGCAGCGAACCATTGTGGTAATGGTTGCCAGGCAGCTCGTAAAAGGCGAGCATAGGCTTATCATCACTAACACCGTGACATCTGACTAGGTGGTAGAGTTTCGCAGCGACTCGCCCGGGTTGGTACCACCGCCTTACCTATTCCAGCCGCCATAACGTCATAACGTGTTCCGGTTCGGAGGGTAAGATAGCCTGTAAATTTACTGTTGCTTGAGGCCTAACATCCTGACCTCAGGTTGGCAACGCACCATTACCACCTTTGGTGTCTCTAGAGGGCGTGAATTTCTTACCATCAGGAAATCCGTCTGCTTGTTTGCATTCCAATATCATATAAAAGTGAATATTAAAAAAATATTAAACACCTAACTAACTAGTAGCCATTGCTTGTAACTTCGTACATATTATTATAGTTCTTTTCAGGGTTATTGATATGAACGAAAGATTTCCTCACAGTAAATTTTACTTTAAACTAGATGTTGCCTGCGGTGTTGCTCGCGTATTTTATGTTCCCACATGAACATCTGTTCGGGTTCAAAACTATCATTTGTATTAAGACAAGTTACCTTCTATGCGTGTACCAAAATTTCATGAAATTAGGTTCAGCAAGTTTTGCATGAAGGAGTAACAAACAAACATACAAATTTTCGCATTTATAACATTAGCAGGATGTTTACCCGGACTATAAGCTACAACAAAACAAAATTTGATACAGATTTTTTAAATAGTTTTTGAGTGACAATTGAATGGAAATACAAACACACTGATAAAATTTTAAAAAATCCACGTTTTTGGTTTTTGTTCTGTACCTATACAATTTATGTAACCTTAGTTTTTGTAAAAAAAACACGCTTACAATGTTTAATATAGAAAGTTTTGAAAAGTAGTCGAAAGTTTATTGATTTTTTTTTCTTTTACAATTTTTTTTATTGTACATACATATAAACTTTTCCCTCAAATCACTCTATCTAGTAAAAAGAAACTCTATCTAGTAAAAAGGTCAGCTCGGGTGGCCCAACGCCAAATCTCCGTTGAGTGTATCGTCGAGTCGTGGATACCAAAATTCCTATTTATTTTCTGGTACTGCGATGCACAAAGCTTGAGTTTATAAGCCGTCGTTTTATGTAAGTGTTGTGCTTTCATTTGCGGTTTAATTAAGCGCTTAATTAATTTATTATTATTAAACCTTTTATGACTACCGCGTCCGGTAAATGAGGATAGTTCACCTTTGGTAGGCATTTTTTACCTGGAAAGTTATGTATCCAAAGAGAAACTGATGACCGGAATTACCATTGTGGTACATCAAACTAATAATATACATAAATAGACATAAATACTTAGTGCTATTTAGATAATACATTTACTGCATTTACTCAAAGAGACCTTTATTTTTATTTTTTTTACATTCACATCACATTAATATTGAAAGGCAAGGTATGGAGAAATTTCTCATAAATTTTTTGTAGTGAAAACTTCTTAAGCGGTGTTGCGAACTGTTTTTGGAATGGGTAAAAACTTCTAAACTCACGTCGTGTCGATCGATCTGATCTAAAATTCGTAAGACGCAGGGCGCTTCCGCGAATCTTCGTGTTGTCATGTTTGTGTACGATAGCGCAATAAATGAATATTGTATTCTATACATAAATGATAGTACTGTCATACTGATAATTAAAGCAATTCGTGAAAAATTATTCTCTAACCATTCCAAAATATCAAAACTGCACAACGTTAATATTCAAGTTTTCACTTCTACACAGCGCTCGTCATTGTCATATTTCGTCCTAGGCAGTATAGGCACGGACCCTGCTCAAAAATAGCGAGGCTCTAGTAACTACTCGTATATTGTCTATACCCGACGGGCGTTTCTCGCAATCTTTAGAATAGCCTACCTACGTGCTTGCTATCATTATGATATAAAAAGAGCCTTGTGTATTTGCTATCTGAAACATTAATAAAAGGAACTTGATATTTCTTACAATTAGAATACTTGCCTGCTTGCTTGTTATCTTTTTTTAAATAATTTATGGCATTGGCGTAAGCATCTGCCATCAGACAAGTATTAGTTTGTTTCAGTTAAATTGGGCTTATGTTAATCAAAATTAGTCATGATGTCATAGAAAATCAGGTCAGGGTCTTGAGTACATTGGTCTCCTTACTCAAGAACATTTAGTGAAATTTGGCGCCAATTAAAAAATGCAAGATACACTAATTTCTTCATGAGTACTTTATTTACGAGCTCTAACTGAATTAAATAGTATAAAACGCTACCAAAACTGACAAATTTCACAAAATCAATATTACTACGAAAAAACTGCGACCATCTATTAAATGGCGCCAAAACTCCCAGCCCTCTATTTTCTGACATAAAAAAAATGAACGCACAAACCTAGCCTTGTATATTAGTTATCTGTGACACTGACAACATCAACCGAATGTTTACAAGTGTGACATAACAAAACACCGGACTGTATTGAATTAATCCGACTAATGCTCATTAAGGCGAGCTCACGCTCCTCGACGACAAGGATTTTGTAAATGATATAACAGGCAGGCATTTTGTAAATGATATTTTGTAAATGATGAGACAGGCTCGTGTTAAGACTCCAAAAGGATTGTATTTAATTCTGATATGTCTAGGATCATATTCTAACTAGTCTATGAACGAAGCTTCGCCCGCGTATCTTATACTGATTTGTGTCCATAAAATTGTCCAAATGCCTGTTTGCCTAGCTCATTAAAGTGTTCGCCTTGATTGACTAGAATCTGTACTTGCTGTCGTCGGCACTTGGTGGAATCCCATTGGATACACACGTTTTTTGTAGTTAACACTTGTTCTTATACACAATATACTTTATTAACACTTTCTGTTACTTTCTAGCCAACCAGTTTCACTTTTTACAGTATCACCAGGGCTTTGAAAATTCAATTATTTTCTTATTTTTCATTTTTAGTTTACAAAAAAAACGTGTGTATTGATTAACTAGTTCATTTCTAACATCACTGGTGGTAGAGTGCTGTGCCTTGTCCAGGTAGGTATACACCGCCCACTTATTCCTGATGCCATAATATAAGTACTATGTTCGCCTCTGGAGGGTAAGGTAACCAATAGACCTGGACAATAGACCTAAAACACCGGCAACAGGACAGGAGAGATAAAGTCCGGTGAAGTTGTAAAAACCGCAAGGTTAGAAACATTAAAGCCATTAAAAGAAAACAAGGACCTATGGTGTCAAAGACCAGGTTCCATTTGGTCTTCGTAGTTTCGTGGTAAAATCTGCATCAAGGGGCATAGTCTCGTGTAGTAGTAGATTGTACTCAGATCAAACACAAATAAACTATTCAGCTTGTTATAGGAATATAAATATCTTTTCAGTAGACGGCTTTTCTTACTGTTTATTTCACTAAAATCACTTTACTTAACCAGAAAAATCGTTTGAAATACCAATAAAAATCATAGCCTTTCCGAAGGTCTATTTCTATGCTGAAATCCATAAAAATGCTTCAATTATTTAAATGGAACATACATACATAATAATAATAATACATACATAGTAACCATATATACGAGGATTTCCATTTAAAACATTAGTAGTTTTGTATACGGCGTAGATTTCACGAACGGCATCGAAGTGGGGATTATTGTTTCTTACATGTTTGATTGAAGAGTGACATTAATATAAAAACAAAACAAAGTTATATGTCAACTTGTATACAACAATTCGAAAATTAGAAAAAAAACTGTAACCGTAACGTACCTATATAGTTTAGTCCATCAGCGACAACCATGTTTTTTTTATTTGTCGCCTTTCAAGTTTCAATTTTAAACAAGTGAAACTTAACCGATAGATCCGAAGTTTTGTGTACCCGCTGATTTTAGATAATAATTGTGATGTCATTGTAAATTTCTTCTTTCTTTCTATAGATTTTAGCATTCACGTTAGTATTTTGCCATTAGTGGAGTAGAAACTTGCATCAAATTTACCAAAATCATTATTCAATTACGAAAATTTTTTTTCTGTGGATTAATTACTACTTAGTTTAGACAGGGGCGTTTAATCGAGTTTTGCCAGTGGATTACTCTTGAATCTCGATTACTTGCAGATTGAAAATTGGAATCGGATTTGAGTCATTTCGTACTCCTGAAAATAATACTAGCGAATTATGAACATTAAGTCCCAAAAATTTTTTTTTAATCCTATTAATATTATAAACTTAACGCAAAAACTGCGGATTTTCACGAAGTTTGGCGCACAAATAGAGGGTAACTTGCATTGACACATAGGTTAGTTTTAATTTTGAATAAATGTTCCTGTGGGACAATTAACCACACTGGCAACGCCGCGGACACCAGCTAGTATTCAACAAATGTTACTTAATAGCTAGTGTTGTATTTAAGAGTACAAAATGACACAAATCCGATTCCAATTTCCCGAGTAACTCTAAAGACACTTCGCTTAGTTTCGCTACCTCATGTCAAGTTTTGTTGATACTTTTTTAGAACTTTCTTTTTAACCCACGTTTGAAACAGAATAATAATAAATTTAATATGACTGTGTGTCTGTAAATGGCAATACAACACCTAACAAATAGATTAACTTCAATGCGGATTTTTCGTTTTAAAGCTGGCATGATCTAGACGGTTTTTATCTATTTTACGAATAGGTTTTGTAGAGGTTATTAAATATATATTTTTTAATTATTCTTTGTCCTATAACTGAGCAATCTTTTCAGGTGGCTATCCTAATGGTAACAGACAATCTGTAGACACCTTGCCAATTTTTAATGACCAGGGTTTTAGGTCCAACACAGTTAGACAAATTGGTCGAGTGTGACGATGGGAAGATGATGTATGCCGTCCCAGTCCGGGTGAGTTGCTGTACGGCCTGGGAGTGTAGAAACATAGTTACACTAAGGACACAAATTCTAAGAACTTTCGTTTCAATCGATCAATTTTTGACTTTGTTTTTATAATTTTGACAGAGTGACACGCTCATAATCTATGAAGAATCTCTATATCCCTATTGTTAGATTTACATACCAATAATTTAAAAAAGAGGAAAGCTGTAAGAAACTGGCTTTGAGTTCAATATTATAATAACAATCCTAAGATTAAAAAAATGTGTAACCTCCGACAATTGTCTAGATGTAATGCTCATACGTAAGAACTGTCTCGATCATGTCAATTTTCAAACAAAAAATCCTACTCGATTTTGGTCCATCTGTCGAAAAGTTATGATATCACAGACAGACAAACACAAATACACACACATACTTACAAACACACGCACACACACACACAAAAACGCTAATACGTATATTGATTATTAGGTGAATTTCTGGCTATAGTGTCAACTAAAATCTTATAGTACGTTAGTTTATGTTATAGCAAAACAGGGACCATCATATTGATAAACATATACCTAAGTACTCCAAAGTCTAAGTTGACATAATACTTATTATAAACTTAAACCTTGACGTACTTACTCTATGTTTATTAATGAAACGGCGATATTTTGACTATTACGCTAACTGCTGTACTCAGAGACGTCTATCAACATTTAATCTTATCAAATTATTTAATTTAATTTAAGTTCACAATTTTGTATACAACATGTCGGCTTAGTGATTGACTGAAAGATAATTGAGAGCAGACATACCTAAGATACTCTTACACTCGACAGTTTCTATAGACAAAAATGTCGGAAACATAGATTTAATTGAGTGTATCTTTTCTGCAAGCGAAGTTTTGCATTTCCGCAACACAAACTAAATAACAATGTCGTTACATGCTTAGAAGTAGAGTTGGAGTACTCTTGGCGAGATGAATTCCACCTTTAGTTTTAAATCTAAGTTTCTTTTCCAAATAGCTGTTTTCATTTATTTCATGAAAGTTGAATTGTTTTTAGAGTCCCTAATTGTGTCATTATCATAGAGTTTGATAAGGGTTGGAAAAATGTAAAGAGGTATGTATAATAGCGGCTCTATAGTTAGCTATTTGTATTTTCATATTTGCTCTATCTTGTATAAAGGGTATATTTGCTATAATTATTGCCCTATTTGGCAAATACAGCAAATAACAGCAAATTTTTCAAGGCATGTTAATATATGTAATTAGGAGACGATAAATCATAGACTTCATTAATATCGGCCACACCCACGTTTTTTAACGCATAGCATGGTGTAGCAACATGGGTTCAAATAATAAAGTCAAGCTTCAAGTATTTGCTATATACCGTAGTATTTAATTTGGTAAAGTAAATTTATTTTTTAGTAACTGAAACAGCACAGTGATACGTGGTGATAAGTTTATTAGCACGAATAGTTTTTAATAGAATAAGATAAGTACTGTATAAATATCTTAAGCCATTGTAAAATATTATTGTAGTGATAAGAAATAAAACCCGATCTTCATAGTACAATTTTACTACCACGGCCAAAAACCCTGATCTTGGAAGTAAGACCTTACAAGCTCTTACAGCAACCATTACCCAAGCATGAAATTTTTTTACAGATAAAATAAACACTGAATTACTAGACAAACAGCCATGTGTAAAACTACCGTAACATTTATAAAATTATATGTTTTTTGGATTCACAAACATTCATAATTCAAACAATTTGAGAACACAGCTCTTTTGAAGGTAATAGAAAATCTTGGCCTGCAAAGCCCATAAATGATGTTGGCGCATCATTATCCTATGGCCGGGGTACAATCACGGGGTATTACCGTGGTATATAATATATATTATACTAGCTGTTACCCGCGGCTTAGCTCGCGTGGCAGTTAATATGTTTACTGAACTGAAGTTGAGTTAAAAACTGTATGAATAACTTATTCCTGTTTTTAACCGTATTTATTTATTTTAATCTAAAGCCCATTACTAAGGATTAGCTTGTATTGCGTTATAATTTGTGAAAGGTTCAATCTTTTGACAATTAGTGTGAATTATGCTTAACAAATTAAAAATAATCGAAACTCTATTGTCTTGTATCATAAGATAAGTCTAAAATCGTTCCATCTGACTCGAAAGTAGTAACTAAAGCTTTGTCAGAACTTTCAATGTTCCTGTATAGGCATATTATTAAACTCTTTGATAATTAGCTTTCTTCAGTCTAAAGGCCGAGTGCTGTCAATTTGTTCTGCCAGTTATAAATAAAAATAGCTATTGGTAAAATATATACACTGCAATGTTTATACCTGAAAGATAATCTTCGAATGTCGGTAGACTTTAAAACAATTTTTGTATTTATTTTAAACCAACTTCGAGGAAAAGTAATGGGAAGGGAGGAAAGGAGGGAAGAGGTTAAATGTTCAACTCTTATATATATTTTTCTCTGTCTGGATCTGAAGATGGAACCAAAGGAAAATGAACGAAAGTACTCAATTTTTGAATACGTAAATGACATCTTTATTGAAGTTTTTTGTGATTTTACTGCGGTCAAATCATTTACTAGATATTTCTCGCATATTCAACTTGGAGACATAAACATAGGAAGACAACTAGGAATAGGGAGCTGTAACTTTTGCGGGTCACCTACCCGTCCACTGTTAATACCAATACAGTCGACGTTTTCCCTGAATAATATAGGGTACGTTATTTCTAGGAATCCAGAGGGCTGATAATGTATCTTTTTAGTGATGGTCACTGGGTAAAGTGTACATCAAATAGCTGCCAAATGACGTGTTATATATTTGCTATCTCCAGTGACCGATAATGCAATAGAGATAGCAAACACAAATGACGTCGTTAGTAGGGCAGTGATCATCACTAAAAAGATACGTAATCAGCCCCTAGGACGGGCTGCTAGTATTATACATAATACACATTTTCCCCGTGTCTAGTTTCTTGTTATTACTACCAAGACCCTTTTTTTTATGACATTGGAAGGCAAACAAGCAGACGGATTTCCTGATGGTAAGAAATTCCCGCCGCCTAGAGACACCAAAGGTGGTAATGGTGCGTTGCCAACCACAAGCCGGGATGTTAGGCCTCGAGCAAAATTAAGTTTACCTATCCTTACCCTCCGAACCGGAACACGTCATGACGTTATGGCGGCAGGAATAGGTAAGGCGGTGGTACCAATCCGGGTGAGTCGCTGCGAAACTCTACCACCTAGTCAGATGTCACGGTGTTAGTGACGGCAAGCCTATGCCCGCCTTTTACGAGCTGCCTGGCACAGGAAGGCAGATGGTCTATTCTACAAAGGAGCCCGGACCAACACGGGGGAAACATTTTTATAATAGGGTGCTGTAACTTGTACGGGTAGATATCCTCCGTCTTATCTATTCGTTGTAATGATAGGGTCATGTTTTAGTAGTAGAATATTTGTAGTATAAGCCAAGCATCACAGCCACAGAAAAGTCACGTACATATAATATACACAGTCCAGAGGCCACCGTCCATCAGAAAAAAGTTCAACTCGTACGCTAATACTGTAGTCCATATTACTTTATAATTTATGGCTTACACTGCCTGGAAGGAACGTCCTGATCTAACTTGAACTGCTACCACCCTTTGAGTATAAAAGATACTGTCAAAAACCGTAGATGTCCTAGTTGTAACTCTGCCTACCTCTTCGGGGGTACGAGTGTGAATATACCAACCAGTACTTCCTTTTATATTACAGTACCTAATGTTGAAATCCCTCGCATTTCAAGCCGTGATTGTAAACCGTCCTTAGCCAATACCGACACGAATGCAACATGTCATGGACGACAAATAACTCTTAATTTGTCGGTAAAATAATGGTTCACTTAAAGAAGAGATAAATGGGGTTATTTAGGCGCTTCCGGGAAAATAGACCTTTGGGTCGTGATGCGGAACGACCTTGCGTTTTAAACAAACAATTTCTGACGTATTAATAACAATGGTCGACCTAAACAAGCTGAATTTTACAAGCCTTTGTTAATTTAAATTTTGTGGTTTTTGATGGATCATATTGTATAGGTAGAACTTTTTTATATTTTAGTATAACCTAATAACATATTAGACATGTTCTGTTTTTCATCATTCATAATAATACTAACATTATCTTAGACAGAATTCTGCCACATTTGGAGTTCAGCTCTGGTCGGTGTTTCTCAGCATCGACTCCTTTTTGCGACGCACTTCCTGAAAATCCCCAAATTGCCGGTGACCGAGCTCGTTTCAATCGCCGTGATCTTTTGGTACTGCGTAAAGAAGTTGCTTCTTAAGCATTTATCGGGGGAAATGCTTCAATTACCTTCAGTTCCATGTTGTTTTCATGTATATTTATTAAAAAACAGTAAAGGCGTGGGCCTCGATAAAAATCGTAAAGCCTTTCACGGAATGTCTTCTAACTTGCAACTGTATGGTCCAGTTTGTGATAAAAGTGGCTGTTATGACCCTACGGCTAGAACATGTCAAATAGGTTTTCGTTTCTAGCCTGCTGTGGAACTCTGGAAATGTCTGCACACTCTATTAATATTCCTATTCGGTCTGCTGGTGGGTTAAAAGCGAAAAAGTGAGAAAATCGTTAATCTCAAATTGGTACGATTATTTAATCGATTTATTCATAAAGTTATTCCTAAATTCAAGCTATAATACTTCATATTATGCCATATATACTAATGAAAAACGGGAGACTTTTTCTACAACACTTAACACCCTATGGTCTAGCTGTCCGGCGTTGGATTTGATTCTTTAGATCCTAGGTTCGATCGGGTCGGCCAGCATTAAAAAAATTAGGAAATGTGTTTTTTCAGTTTTCTAATAAAAGTAACGTTGGCCGGGATTGGATTCTTGTATCCTATCACATTGTGCCTATCTCTTCGGTGATATGCGCGTGAAGATACTAAGCACTTATCACTTATTCCTAAATCCTAATCCTATGAAAGAAACAGAATTGTAAAAAAAACTAGGTTTTTGATATGTGATTCCCTATTCTCACCCGAATAGCGTGCGAACAGTCTGACAATTGACAGTGTGACATCTGACCACCTCGTTGGTCGAGTGGCTAGCGTACACGCCTAACTACATCGACTAACCACGAGGCTCAGGTTCGATTTCTGACGGGGGCAGGCATTTGTGTGATTAACATTTAGATGTCTGCATTTCCGGGTCTGGATGTTTATTTATTTATTCTGATATCTATTTCAGTATTTCTTTGTATTAGTATCGTTGACTAACACCCATAACACAAGCATATAATTTGCTTACTTTGGAGTTAGATTCAATTTGTGTAACTTGTCCAGAGATATTTATTATTTTATTTATTTATTATTTATTTTAGTGGAATTGTATTTATTACTACACAGCACATCTTTACTGAAAAGAATACTGGTTTTGAAATATTAGAAAGTCTGATTCCTTGTTTAAGATATACTAACAATTACATAAGATGTTATTTTTTTATTTAAAATGCTACGTTTATTAAACATTTTTATTTATCGGCAGACAAACATGCACTTATTATGAATCCAACTAAAAACAAGCCTGTTATCCCAAATCAAAATCCTACATGGGCTGGGCACTCTGCTTTCCAAATTTGATGTCTTTATAGGTAGGTGTCCTTGTCCCGTAAACGTAGTTAGAAGTACAACCACAATTTGTTAAAGATACTTAGTCCCAACATGTCATTTGTCGGTAAAAAAAACAATCCCAGGCAAAGTTATTTTTATGGAAATTGAAAAAAACACAACATTAAAGGAACAAACGTGCACATCACACACAGACGCTGGCTGAGCACATCTTGTATAAAACGACCATTGTGTAGTAGAAGTATGTTGTAAAAATACTGCAGAAAACACTGCAAAGAGCAAACGCTCCACGGGCCACTTGTCTTTGTTTGGCCCGACTAGCTCCACTCATTAATCTTTCACTTAGGCCTTGTTTCCACAAACGGCTTATTAAGAAATACGAAACACTCAGAAATTAAGCTATTAATATTTGTTGCTTTTTATTTTTGATAAACAAAAAAACAACGTCAAGCATTACTAATAAGAAACCTGCTAAAGCCTACTTATGAATGTTACCTTATTGTAAAACATTTAAAGTAAGTGTGAATGTGTCTTACAAATAAATACCTGGTCGACAAAGGGGGGACCTATTCACCATAATATCTATCCTATTATGTTATTATATATATCATAATATCCTAAGCCAAGTAAAGCCAAAGTAAAGTAAGCCAAGTAAGCTAACTCACAAAAACTCCATGAAAGCGATTAGGTTGCATTGTTTTTTTATTTATCGAATACTTAGCAATAACTACGTTTACAGATAATACTGGTAGGTAATCTCAAAAGGCGAACACGCTCTTGCCATTTAAAAAAACAAATCACTCGTCTTGTTCCGACAGTTGCTACTACAGCATCGCGAAAACCGCTGAGCTGTCTCTTTTGTTTGTGTAAGTGTGTCGTTTCGAACGTTTGTGGGTAGATCCTATACTGTTTTATATTTGTACTGTGTTCTTTTTCCTCTTTGCATAAACGAGTATTTGCATCAATACAATGCACATTGGAAACTTGAATTTTGATGTGAAACATCTATAGCCGCACGTAAAACCGATTTCTGGCGACTCGTCGCCACTGCAGGCGTCATGCGCAATCGACGACATACGATATCTAAAATAGTACGTCTACGTATTAGTCTAAAATTATAATATTTTATTTTATCATTATGACATACTAGCTGCGCCCTGCGGTTTCACCCGCGTAAGTCCCAATCCCGCGGGAACTCCGGGATAAAAAGTAGCCTATATTTTATTCTGGGTCTTCAGCTACCTACTTACCAACAACCTCAGTTTTTGCGTGAAAGAGTAACAAACATCCATACATCCATACAGACAAACTTTCGCATTTATAATATTAATAGGATTTAGTTCCTATCACAATCTGTTCTTTTCTGAATATTACTTTTACAAAATAATGTCAATGTTTCACATCTGCCAGGCGTCCCTTGACGGCTCACATTTTTTTTATCGACACAAATGTACAAAAAAAATTAGGTACACTTAAGCAAATGTTTTGCTACGGATGGACAATCTGTAATAATAAATGTCCCTTAAACTTTTAGAATAGCTCTCTAGTGTAATGGATCGCTTTAAGAAATTACATTAACGCCACATTTTTTGATATTTTAACGACATTTAATCCTGACAGACGCCTTGAAGCGTGAAATCGTTTTGATAGATGAGCACTATCCGTCTTGCTCCAGGACGAAAATAAAAGCTCGAACACTGCGAGTAATACTAGTAATATTGAGTATCCAAGAATATCAAGAATTTTGTCAACAAACATGAAACTAAATACACACTCCATCTTGCATAGCTGTCGAACACGATACAATACATTTAAAATTTATCAATTCTGCCAAATGTATGTCATCATCAAACAAACACTTTAAAAAGCTTATAATAAAGTCGATATTAAGCGTAGTTAGTTATTAATGGATATCACCAAGTACGAAATTTAAATAACATGTGTAATTAACAAATAATTGGAAAGGGATAAAATAATGTAAAACCCCAGACTTAGATAATCAAAATGAAGAGAGATAATTGAAGTAAAAAGCTTACATAAAGGTATCTTCACGCCCATATCCCTGAAGAGGCAGGCAGAGGCACAACCAGGGCACCCACGACGCGCCGAAGATACTAAGTCCCACAATGTGACAGGTGGCAAGTCTATCGCCAACCGGACACATATCCAATCCTGAGCTACATTTTTTTATTAGAAAATTGGAAAAACCAAATTGTCTTTTTGATGCCCGACCCGGGATTCAAACGCGGACCTCATGCAGTCAAGTCCAACGCTAGACTTGTATATTAGTTGATTTTATTTCTTGAACACACAAAACATCAAAGTATCAGTTTTCATAGCACTCTCTATTTGGTTTTGCTATTGGTATTTCTATTTGGTTCTTGAAGATGTAGATGTGGTAATATACATACAATATAGGTATTCAAGTCCCTATGAATTTAATAAGAAACACAGGAAAATATAGTCCGGCTGCGATAAAATTAACTGGTTCTGTAGTTCAGTAGTAACGTGAATAAATTTAGTTTCCAAATTCATTGACGGTGGACATATTTTTTTAAAAGCATATATATAAACAAAACAAAAACTTTTTTTTTATTATTATTAACTCTTTATTGTACACAACTGATATTACAAAAAAGATACTTAAAAGTACAAAAGGCGAGCTTATCTCTAACAAAAGAAATTTCTTCCAGCCAACCCGTATTTTTTTTAAATAAACTAAGTGGCTAATTAGTTTATTAGTATATCTAAAACACTATATTGAATCTTTTCATCAAAAAATACTTACGAAAGAGTTGATTAACAATGCATAACATATTTTTAGATTAAAGATGAGAGAAAAGTACTATTTTCAAATTTGGAAGTGTTTATCTATCAAGCGACTAACTTTAAAAAATATTTCAGAAAGAACTTAGCGTTCAAATGGCCTGTGCGGTCTAGCGGGCGGCAACAGATTTGAATCCTCGAGTCGGGCATCGAAAAAAATTAGAAAATGTATATTTTTAATTTTAAAATAAAAATAACGTTGACCTGGATGAGATATGTGCCCGGTTGGCGATAGGCTTGCCACCTATCACATTGTGGGACTTAGTGTCTTCGGCTAGTCGTGGGTGCCTGGTTGGCTGTGCCTCTGCCAACTCCCTAGGGGATATGGTCATGAAATACTTACTTATTTTAGAAACCTTTGTAAAGAACTTTCCATAAACCACATAAATACAAGTCTCACATTACTGTTATTTCTTTTTTAATTTCAATCACATTTAAACCGACCCTCCTTTAAGAAAAGAGCCCGTTGAGTTCAGCTAAGGACATATAATATTTCTTAAGGTTATGATTTATTAAAAACCCACGCACGTATAAACTCGTAATAACGCGTACCTGGTTCAAATACGCCCATTTGGATCCCTGTAATAGCCAAAAGTATCTCGTATCTCGTGTCATGTAATATTTTCAAGAGGGGACCGTTTGCTCCTACTTAGATAGTGTAGCAAGTGAAGCTTACGTCTCCGTCCCTACTATAATCCCTTAGATGTTACTTGCAGTGCCTACGTATTATAGCTTTTTTTTCCGTTCACGTGATTCACCAGGCTTAGCCGACTGCCAAATTTACTTTTATTACTCACTTACTCCACCAAAATCAGGTATTATCAGGCCATCAGAGGTTAGGAATTGGAAGAGAAAATTGAAAATATATAATTACTCCCTTACTCCCCATGTTGGTCCGGGCTTCTTTGCAGAATAGACCATCTGCTTTCTTGCCAGGCAGCTCGTAAAAGGCGATCATTGGCTTACCGTGACTAACACCGTGACATCTGACTAGGTAGTAGAGTTTCGCAGTGACTCTCCCGGATTGGTACCACCGCCTTACCTATTTCTGCTGCCATAATGTCATAACGTGTTCCGGTTTGGAGGGTAAGGTAGCCGGTAAACTTACTTTTGCTCGAGGCCTGACATTACGGCCTCCATTACCAACGCACCATTACCGCTTTTGGTGTTTCTAGGCCGCGTGAATTTCTTACCACCAGGAAATGCGTCTGTTTGCTTGCCTTCCAATATTATGAAAAAAAGACTAGCCGCCTGTTCTAGCTTAACTCGATGGTAATTTTTTTAAATCATAAATTGATATATAAGCTATCCTATTTTTCAAGATGGATCAAACTGCACACGGTTGAAATCGGTTAAGTAGTTTAGGAGTCCAGCAGGGACAAACAACATGACAAGTAATTTATATATATTAAGATTAACAAAACTCAAGCTTTATTCCTGCCTTTTAAAATAATCCCAATCATCAAATAGTTTTGCGTAGTACATACATATCTTAACGCCAAGACACGAGTCCCTTCCAAGGTAGGCAGAGAGTATCGAGTGCCAAATGTCACGACCGTTGATGACCTGCCTAGCTTCCTCTACATTAATTACTCTTTTTAAAACTAGACGGAAACGTAGTGTGATACGTTTAATGTGTCTATCTGTGACACCATAACTTTTGAACGGATGCACAGATTCAAATGCGGATTTTTTTTGAAAGCTGACGTGATATATATAGTCTTTGTTGATGGTTAAAAAGTTTCAGTAAAAAGGAAAATTGAAGATTATAGTTTATATCAGAGGGTAAGTTTGAGGTATCTCTGTTTGTGTGTGTGTGTGTCTACTGTAGCATCGTAACTCCTGAATTCCTTTCTATTACAAAGAATGAAAATGCAACCCTTAACAATAATAAGGAGGTGGATTTGATAGACAGTTACTACATACAACATTACTACTACTACATGACTACTACTACTAGATACTGCATTAGTAAGGGGATAAAAATAATTAGATTTCTGTCTCCGGCTCCGTGTGTATTAATTTCGTCATAATGAGTCGTAGCGTTGGCGCGTGAACATGCACCCCAACATATTTATACATTTATGTAAGCAAATAAGTAAAAATGTACCTAAAAATATACGAAACCATTTTAAATATTTTAGCAAATTACATTTTTTCATTTCTATAATATATTAAATTAAAGAATAACGTTAGTACAACAACTGTTAAGTTTATTAAATACCACTACGCACTACTAAATCATGTAGATACCTCATATTATTTTATCATGTATTTTACTACTAAATATATTTTTGATTTGTAACGAATTATATTATAATCTATTACATACAATAAATCTGTAGAAGGGTCAATTCTGTACATTGAAAATATTGAAAAAATAAATAGCAGGGGTGTTACTGGATCGATACCAAACCCAAATATGTGTTTAAATACTGTCTGTCTGTATGTATGTTCAGGCATCACGTGAAAACTAACGGTTCGATTTCGATGAAACTTCATATAATTATACCTTATTATCTTAGGCATAACATGGGTTACTTTTTATCCTGGAAAAATACGTAGAAAAAAATAAATCTTCATTTTTCAGTTTTATCACACGCGGACGGATTCGCGGGCGGAAGCTAGTTAATAATAAAAATGATATTATATTATGGTATTATAATTAATAATACGCCTCTATGGTGTAATGGTTCAGCTGTTGGACTTGACTTCTTGAGTTCCCGGGTTCGAACCCTGAGTCGGGCAACAATAAGAAAATTGGGTTTTTTAATTTTCTAATAAGTTAAACGTTGCCCGGGATTGGATATGTTAGCGATTGGCGATAGGATTGCCGCCTATCACATTGTGGGATTTGCTGTCTTCGTCTAGTCGTGGGTGCCTCGGTTGTGCCTCGGTTGTGCCTCTGCCTACCTCTTCGGGGACATGGGCGTGAAGATACTTTTTTTTGTAAATGCAAAATGATAAGTAACGAATGAGGTTTTCGGTAAGCTTTGCATGTCATACAAGCTGATGTCGAAAATAACTTTTCAATTTTATTTTATTGCGAAACGGCTTGGCCGATTCTCATGAAATTTTGTGACGATATTAAGTAGGTCTGAGAGTCAGCCAACATTTTTCAAACCCCTAACTTACCGGGCGACTCATTCCAGTTTTTTTAGCATTTAGCTTTAGCATTTTTTTAAATATTAAACTAGGTGGTAGAGTTTTGCAACGACTCATCCGGATTGATACCACTGCCTTACCTACTCCTACCGCCATAACGTCATGACGTGTTCCGGTTTTGAGGGTAAGGTAGCCGGTAAACTTACTTTCGCTCGAGGTCTAACATTCCGGCTTCAGGTTGGCAACGCTCCATTACCACCTTTGGTGTCTCTAGGCGGCGGGAATTTCTTACCATCAGGAAATCCGTCTGCTTGTTTGTCTTCCAATGGTCAGCATTTTTGATACGACAACGGAACACACCACATTCATTTTTCTAATTTCATCTGATGCAAATACCTAGTAGGAACATGTTATTATGGCTACAGTATAGCACAACTTACTTACATACCTTTGGTGCCTCTAGGCGGCGGGAATTTCTTACCATCAGGAAATCCGTCTGCTTGTTTGTCTTCCAATGGTTAGCAGTTTTGATACGACAACGGAACACACCACATTCACTTTTCTAATTTCATCTGAGGCAAATACCTAGTAGGAACATTTTGTTATGGCTACAGTATCAGCAGTTCTGCGATTCTCGTGACATTCAACTGTACCTACCCACAGTTATAGAAACCTCTAACAGAATATTTTTTTGAAAATCTAGAAACCCAAAAAAAAATGTACAGCATTGAGTGTTGCTTAAAACTCATTCAGGATAAAATTAATACCAACGGTAGTAACTTTACAGTAAACGGACGGAATCCCCCGACGTAGAGTAGCATGAGCGGTGACGCTAGGTGTGGGACTGATCAGAATTAAAGTTCGAAAATATAGTTTCAGGAGAAAGAAAGTTTATAACTACATATTGTATACTGTATATGTACTTTAAATGTATTGAGTCTGTTAAAAACCGACTTTATTTTTAACATTATGTCGTCTACATGTACAAAAGTAGAGAATTTTATAAGTTTCCACGAGTGGCTAGCAGTTTGAAAGTATACTCCTGTAATTAACACAAATAATTTAAAAGTTATTTCTCAAATAGATTATTTTTCATAAAAAAAATGTAGTCGAACTTATAGTCTCGTCTGTATTTTAAAAGAAGGTTAAAATGTAAAATGTTTCAACTTGCGACTAACAATTAAGAAATTTTAAACCCGGAAAGCCTAATTTACTTTTACACTGCATTTTTTTATAGAACAACTTCGAATAATCTTATCCTATAAATTATTATGTATAAATATCATTAATATTATAAATGCGAAAATTTGTATGTTTATCTGTTACTCCTTCACGCAAAAACTGCTGAACCGATTTTCTTGAAATTTGGCACACACATAGAATACACATAAACTTGGATTAGCACATAGAATAGTTTTTATCCCGAAATCCCGCGGGCAACAGCTAGTTCAAAATAAAAAAATATGTATTACTTTAGACTTATAATATTACCATCTTGTCTTAAAAATTGTTTATACGACCTGTTTGAGTTAATCACCAAAATAGGTGGTGAATCATACCAACCAAAACACCAAAAAATTATGAAAATCTTTCGAACTGTTTCGGAAAACATATCCACTCAAACACCAACACGCGGTTTGATTAGTTACATCGTCTTCAAATATTTTTTTCGTTCAATACGATTTGCTGCTAATATTTAGAACACCCTGTATCCGTACATTAAAGATATTCGAGAAATATTTTAATGAATCTTTTACTTTTAATGCTGTGAAACTATGGAATTCATTGCCTTATGAAATTCGGAGTATTCAATCATTAACAGTTTTTAAGAAGGCAGTAATGGAGCGTTTTGGTGTGTAATTAATTAGCATGTTGGCACTTTAGTCATAATTAGTAATTTAGTTTGTATTTTTTTTGTAAAGTAAGTTTTATATTGTGCACTGTATGTTCTACATTTCTTTTATGCATTCTCTCTATTTTGGGTTTGCTGGAAGAAATCTTTTTTAGAGATAAGCTCGCCTTTTGTAAAATTTTACATTTTTAATTGTTTTTTTTTACTTTTTGTGTACAATAAAGAATAAAAGAAAGAAAGAATTTTGATCGAGATTTCAACATTTAAACGTCAAAGAATCTAATTTGTAATTTTGATCAAGTTCAGTCACGTGTAACCAATAATCTTTTTGAAGAAGAAATTGTTAACTGTCTTTGAGAAAGGAGAAGGTAAAATGTTCGACTTCTATACATATTTGTATGTCTATGTTTTTTAAGTTCTAAATTTTTTAATGACTTAAAAAAGGAAAATGTCAGACATATACTTGACTTCTATGTTTTTGTAACTCGATTTTTCGTCATTTGTGAACCAAATTTATTATTTCTTTAAAAACGTGCTTTAGTACTGGTGTTACTGCCGCTGAGTCTGGATCTGGGAAATTACCATAAGCTCTTAAACAGTACTATTTCAACAATACTAATTGTCAGTCAAGAAAGACAACCTTATGACGTATATCATAAAGTTGCTTATAAAGGCAGACATATAGCAAGATAGAAATAATACTGCTATAAGCGTTCATGGTAGGGCCCCTGATTATGTAATTTCAGGGAAATCGAGGAAAACACTTGATTTGTGCGTACTTAGAAGAAAAAAATATTTAAATCGAACTTGATTTTCTGCATTCAAATTATCTGAGAAACGGATGAAGCCGCATATATGGACTCTTGCGTATCATGTCGTTGTAGTTTACATTTTCCCAGTACCTATTGTTAACGCTTAAGCACTCAGCGATCCAAACAACGCTAAAAGCTAGAGACGTAACGATTCCTATAATAGCAGTCTAGAATGTTTTAGACAAAGGATACAATAAAACCTGCAATTGTAAGTACAAAGACAAAGAAACAAATATCAACTACACCCGAAAGTACATCTTCCAGCCATTATTTACGGTGATTAGTTGGTAAATCTATTTAGTCGCTGCCTGTTTATTTTTAGTGTCTGACCGAAACTGGTTTAACAGTCGAAACCGAAACCGAATTTTCGGTTTTGCTCTCAGTTTCGACCGAAACCGAAACCGAAGATTACCTGTAAATGTTACACATTTCTATTGATACTGAAATATAATGTACCGTTGTCCATAATCTTCCATAGTTATTAATACCTAAAGCCTGTTAAATAAGTAACTAGTATTTTTAAATGAAATAAAATTGTAACTGTTAAAGTACGGAAATATTTAATGCATTTATTTAAATTTTAATTTAACATGACCTACTAATATCATTAATGCGAAGTTTTGTAAAAATGAAGAATGTTTGCTACTTTCCAAGAATATATTTTATATATAAGAATAATCTAGGCGAAAATTTATAAAAAAAGTGTAAATTGTTACGGTGGCAAAGCTGCGAGTGGAAGCTGGTATATATGTACTTACATATTCGGAAATATATTCGGTCGTTCGGCAAATTTTGCCATAATAACTTTGGCATAATAGTAATAATATAAAAACATATATCTTCACGCCAAGTTCCTTACGAGGTAGGAAGAGAGTATCGAGAGCCAGACCTAACGATCTTCATAAACCTATCTGGTTTCGAAGACTCTTGACACCACTCTCAGATAATATCCGAGTGATCTGATTGTTGAATGTCAACCTTGGTCTCCCCGGGTACCTACATCCATCCACATTCGTATTATATGCAGAACGATGTTAATTAATAATTTATAAGCATACAAGGAGCAAGGCAGAACCTGATACTAAAGCCGAAACTGGGTGTTACGGCTAAAACTGGACGAAATCGACACCGAAACTTTTGGCCACTGTACATTGGTACTTAAAATAACATAGTAGATTAAAGTAAATCTTCACGACTACTTAAAAACCACTTGTCAGATCTTGCTATAATCGGTAAAGTATTACCTCAAAATTATGACCTACCTTTCAAAAAAAACCATGAAACTGTATACATTATTAGCACAGTAACCATGTTGCGAACATACAAAAAAATATACTGTCGAATTTAAAACTTCCTCCTTCTGGTGTCGGTTAAAAATTCAGCTAAATTCAGACAACCTGAATACGTCAAGGTTTGTTTTTACATTCAGCCTGCACAGAATCTATCGATTGTCATAGTTTAAAAGTATCAAAACAGTTAGTAGGTGAAGGTTAGAAATGGCAAAACTTTAATCATTCTTAAACGAAGAAGTTTATCGCTATTTTGAACATATTGCGGTTTATGGTTGGGCTAAAACCTAGTTTCCGCTAGCTTGCAAGCTTCAAAAGTTTTCTAAGCGTTGTATTGTTCCCCATAAAACTTTCTTAACAAATCTTTGGTTTAGAGAAAACAATGCTTGCCTTTGACCTATTCTTGTTCGGAGGGTGAAGTAGCCGATATACTTACTTTTGCTCGAGACTTAATATCCCGGCCTCAGGTTGGCAATGAAGGTGCATTGCCAACCTGAGGCCGCGATGCTAAGCCTCGAGCAAAAGTAAGTTTTTCAGCTACTTTATCACAATTGGTATCACTAGGCGGTGCGAATTTTTTAATATCAGAAAACCCGACTGCTTGTTTGACTTCCAATATTATAAAAAGTCAAAAAAAAAGTGATACAACCCAAGATTTCCCATAAAATGGCTTACACCATTGGTTAATTCTACATCAAAAAGGTTATATTTACAAAAGAATATATAACCGGTTAGCTATTTTTGAATTCAAAGCATGATTTCTTTTGAACAACCCTATTAACATTTCTGTCGACATCTCCATTCGACATTCGACACTTGAACGCATGCCCACGTCTGTGTCTTGAGACACGCCCCAAGACGCAAAACTTCTAAATTGTTATATCGACAACATGCGAGTTGGATAACGTTACTTGTCAACTGCAATTTATTTACTTACGATACTGTTCCTTCGGGAATTGTGTGACATTCCAAATTTAAACTTTGAATTGCTGCATACCTAGAAAGACATAATATGTGATAAAATTCCAGTTGCCCACAGCCACAAATAAATTTACCCAATTTTAAGGGAAATTAGACACGGACAGACATAAATTGTTAGACGATAAGGCTACGAGTAGAAACCTTGATATGTAGCTTTCTATAGCCTCTTTCTCTTCCATCCAGGAAGCCATAAGGTTCATCTTTGAGCCAGGATGCTAATGGTTAAATTTGAACTAGCAGAGGAGAACGTATTAAAATGAAATGAAAAATATTTATTTTACTTGTGTTTTAAAAAGTTGTTACAAAATTATTTAAGCATTTCAACATGTTCTTCTAATTTAAATTTAGATTTTGAAAAATTAAATAATAAGCCCTAACTAGCACTGTTTCCAAACCTAGCCAGGCAGTAGAAGAAACGGTGAAACAAACTCCCCGGCAATCATGGTTTCTGAAAATTATATTAAATTAATGTTATTAGAAATGTTTTATTATTTATGCTTGTCTGCAACAAAATCTTTCTTTTACATTATATTTTCTCTAACAGGAAGTCAAATACCTTTTTCCCAAACCTTTGAAATGGCAGTGACTTAAAATTATTAGAAATTTGATAACATATATGACGCCGCCACCGTCATTTTTTTTAAATTATGTCGGAGCCCGATTCTACATATACGATATGGAGTCTATATAGGTCCTGTAACAGATATAAAGTACTTAGTCAAACATCTCAAACGTTTCAGAAAGCGAAGATCCGCCATTGTAGAGTGACCCTTTGAATTGTTACACACCCTTGTTTACAGTAATGATCGAACACGATCGAAGATTTGAAGATTTTCGACCTGCGGCAAAATTTTTGGAAATTCTATTGTAACTGGATTTATAAAAGGCAAATTGGTGAATATTTCAAAATATGAATTTCAAGCCAATTAAAAAGTTATCGTAAGACATTTTGCAGATTCCCATCGGGGAAAAACTTTATAAATCGGTTTGTTTAACTAGTTGATTTTAAGAACGTATCAAAGACAAGATACAGGGTTACTTTCAAAAGATTGGGCAAATTGTTATCCTTTTAGCCTTGACTCCCATATATATACATATGGGAGTCAAGGCTAAAATGATAGAGCATTTTAAATATTAATTGTAAAATTGGAAAATTTACTTTTATGAACTTTCATAAAAAGCAGTCCGCATTAACACTTCACTTGTTGTCACGCTACATCATACCTAGTACGAGTAATGACGTCACAAATTTTACGTTATAAATTACGTTATAACTACATAACAATATAATATAATATTTTCCCCCGTGTTGGTCCGGGCTCCTTTGTCCCCCGTGTTGATTCGGGCTCCTTTGTAGATTAGACCATCTGCCTTCCTGTGCCAGGCAGCTCGTAAAAGGCGAGCATAAGCTTGCTGTCACTAACACCGTGACATCTGATTAGGTGGTAGAGTTTCGCAGCGACTCACCCGGATTGGTACCACCGCCTCACCTTTTCCTGCCGCCATAACGTCATGAAGTGTTCCGGTTCGAAGGGTGAGGTAGCCGGTAAACTTACTTTTGCTCAAGGCTTAACATCCCGGCCTCTGGTTGGCAACGCACCATTACCACCTTTGGTGTCTCTAGGCGGCGGGAATTTCTTACCATCAGGAAATCCGTCTGCTTGTTTGCCTTCCAACGACACAAAAAAAAATATATAACTATTACGTTATATATATTACGTAATAATCATACATTATGTGTTTTTATCCGGAATGAATGTTTCCGGATCTGGGTGTTTATTCAATTTATTCTGGTATCTATTTAAGTATTTCTATGTATTAGAATCGTTGACTAACACCCATGACAAAGCATGTGATTTGCTTACTCTGGGGTTAGATTTAATTTGTGTGACTTGTCCAGGGATATTTATTATTTATTACTATGTATTAACGTTTCGTTTTGGACTAAACTAGTAAGAACTTCATTCTTTTGAAAAGATAATATTGACATTGGGTTTTTTCCAATTTTCTAATGAAAAAAAATGTTGCTCGGGATTGGAAATGTGCCCGGTTGGCGATAGGCTTGCCACCTATCACATTGTGGGACTTAGTATCTTCGGCTAGTCGTGGGTGCTTTAGTTGTGCCTCTGCCTACCCCTTCGTGGATACGGGCGTGAACATACTTTACTTTACTTTAATATTGACATTATCTCTTCATGAGCGTAGACAAACCTTATTGATGGAGTGAAAATATCAACGAATACATTATTTCAGAACTGTGTGTCAATAACGATAAAAAACGACGATATGAACTAGTGTTTACTACTAGATAAAATCATAAAAAATCTCTATTCTTTTAGCTGATCGAGAAAAAGTGTCTTTGTATTTCCATTTCAAACCTCGATGAAAAATGATGGGTTTTATAAGTTTGGTGTGTCTGTGTGTATGTGACATGATAGTCATTTAACGAATTGACCGACTTCTATGCGGTTTTCAATTATAAAAGGCTTAAGTAATCGAGATAGATTATTAGATTAGCTAGAATTTACGATAGATTCTGTAGGAGGTTATGTAAAATTATTAATTTGCTTCTGCCTCTTAGCCAGGCAGCTCGTAATAGGCAAGCTTAGGTTAAATATAGGTCAGTACCAACAAAACCACTGGTGGTAGAGTGCTGTATGGAATTATACCCGGCTAGGGATCAACCGCCCAACCTATTACTACAGCCATAATGACTCTGTCATATTGCGGTTCGAAAGGTAGAACAGCCGGAAAACTTGCACAGTAGGCCTAATACTTCGTCCGCAGAACAGCGACGCACCTGTAACATCTTTGAGTACTGTAGGCCACAGTTGTCTAAGAGACAGATCAGATCAGAGAATAAGCATATGGGTCTTCTGAGGGCTTACCCTCAGAAGACCCATATGCTTATCTCTGATCTACAAAAAATCTCTACATTATTATGTATATTATAATTTATATTAGTTGTATGATATGATTTCAGTTTTGTAGAAATTTCAAAACAAAGCTTGAAGAAAAATATCGTTCGAAAGTACCTCTTAAACCAAAGCATATTTCTATTATTTCCAAAGGAAGACAGTATTACGTCTATAAATTGGAAACTAAATATGTGAAAAGAAGTTCCCCAGAAAATGCTGCACGAAATGCAATTTCTTTACTTGGTGTGTTCGTTTTGTAACTTCTTTGTAGAGTCAATGGGGAATTCTAGGCAAAGATAAAGCTAGCGGCTATTGAATCAGTTCTGTACCGAAATCTTATTAGAGACTTCTAGTCTATGGCTGCGTCTTGCTAGCGCGAAATTATTTTTCTTTAAATCTAACAAAACTATGTATTTTATACAATAAGTATTAATAGCTTCGCACGGGCGCACAAACTTTTATGTTAAAGTTCAAATACACTTTCCTCTTAAATCAATCTATCTAATAAAAACCGCATTAAAATCCGTTTTTTAGTTTTGAAGATCTATACATACATAGGGGCAGACAGCCGAAAGCGACTTTGTTTGAGTCTATGTATTGACATAAAATATACATACCTATTGTATTACTACCTCAGTTCGTAATGGGTATTTGCATGATTTTTCAATCCATTAAATAGTTGTGTCTTATTATTTTTAATTTTTTTTTAATTTTTGAAAAAGTTTTTTTTTATTTATAAACATTTAAACTGTTTAACAATAAAAAAAATGTTAAAATTTAAACGTATAGGTAGCTCCCTCTTGCGTATGTGACGTCATTGTGCATATTCCATTTAAATTTGTTCGCGCCAATCCACTCAGAATGTTTTTATAGACACGCCTGATCAGCTGTTGTGATTGTTATTTAAAAAAAACAACTGTTTAAATTATTTCAAAGCAAAAACATAAACTTTATAACTTTTTAATATGTCATTAAAAAACAGTGGTTGTTGGTGTATTGCACCAACATATAAAAATACCGGTAAATCTAATCCAAATAAATTTTTTATAAATGTTCCATCAAATAAATTAAAACGAAAAATGTGGTTGGATGCATGCGGGAATAAGAGTGAATATTCTTTATCGACTTTATTGTTATGAGGATCATTTTGATGTAAGTAATAATAAAAATCAAAATAATTTTATTATAATCAACTTATAACCTTAATTTTTTTTAAATATTTTGACTGTAAATGAGTAATTAATTATTTTTATTAGATTAGAAACTAACCTATATTAAAATATTCTTCTATTTTTTTCAATATGAGAATTTCACTTAAAAAAAACAAAGAAATGGTTGCTGGTTGATTTTTATATAAATGTTATTTATTTTGAAAATTATTTTTTACCAAAAAATACAAAAATTATTAAATAATGATGAAATAAAATATCATGAAAATTTATACTTACAGGTTAGCTTTTGCACCTTGCATTTCTGCAGATACAAAATTTGAGTTAGTAGCTAAGTAAGATGCGACCATAAACTGAAACTGTACATACACTGAAACCAGGATCGACTTTTCTTCGAGGCATTTTTATTTCTTTTTAATTATTTATTGTCAGTCGCTATCACCCCGTTCACATGTACTACTAGTAACACTCAGCATTTATGGTAATATAGAGAGAGTATGATCACAATATCTATGCTAATTATTCTTGTCAATTTTCAAAGAAAAGTATTTACGCTACTTTCAGTAAATTTTAATCTTAATGATAAAATATAATTAAACACGGTTTAAATAAAAACCATCTTGAATTTTTTTTTGAATAATTTATCATTCGTCGTTTATCATGCATTCAAATGGCGCGCCAATAATATGCACAATGACGTCAGACCAATCACATCACGTTTCACATCACTTGATTTTTACACCACTTTTATTTATTTAAAAATTATTTGTAAAAATTAAAATTTAATCTTACGTAGGTATTTTATGTGTATGAAAGAATTTATTAACTGAACTTTATTTGAAAAATCATTTTCAAGCAAATACCCAGTTTCCTTCACCCTAAGATTGTCAGGCAGAAATCGCTCCAAAGTAGAAAGACCGCCTTTGTGTATGTACCTTTTGATAAATAATATAGATCTTATGTGAAACTGTGTCTATTTTTTAAATGTTTACTGCATCTCAATGTATACATTTATTAATTCATATTTTAATATGACCTGTGTTTAAAAAGCTACCAAATATGCAAATATAATTTTTACAAACTCGAAATACCTTCGGATATCTTATCATCAATTTATATTAGATGTATAAAAATATTATAAAGTACTGTAGAAATACTAATTTTCTTTTTATTGCATTCCTAAAAAATATGAAAACGCTGTTAAAGTTATTTCAAACAAACTATTTTATACTTTCGCTGAAAAGATGTTACCAATTTTTGTGATTTTCATTTTGGTAATCTAAAGTTAAGCTAAAAAATAAACACCCACAAGTTACTTGTCTATTGCTTTATAAATTTAAATGAAGTGTGATGGAGTACTTGCACCCCCATTATGATCCGTTAGAGTTTATTTTTTTAAATATAGACTATATTTGAACATCAAATTTCATTAAAATCGGTGTAGTGGTTTAGCCGAAAAAGCGTAACGGATATGACAGACTTCCTATTTATAATATTAAGTATGGAAAACTCACAAACTTTAACCCACCACCTCCCATGCTGTTTCCTACCTATCGGTAAACAGGACAAAACATTAAGGTGCGGCAATATAAACAAGCGCCTTTGCTTCACCCCTTATAAATTTTATAAAACCATCTCTGTGGCGATACTCTCCCCCTTCTGAGGCTAGATGTCGCAAGACATGTAGGTTATTGTAAATAGCAATTTTTACTAGACATGGAAAAGGTTTTTACAAAATTAGCAGAATTTTAAATCTAACTTTACTCAAACATTCTCTAATAAGTATTTAGACTTTGTTCACCATTGTGACCAAGCGTCACTCACACGGAATACTCCATAGGCGATCTAGCTACAGGCTCGTCTATTGTCGATAACCGTCAAGTGTTGGCACTCTTTACCTACTGTAAAAAATGTGTAGTCAAATTGATAACCTTCTCCTTTTTGAAATCGATTGCAAAATATATTATAAAAATCGTTCAAGCTGTTTAAGAGAAATGACCTTGACACGAGATTTTATAAACCAAAAATATATATAGGCCGCGGTCATCATCAGAAGAACCAAATGCTTGTTTTTTTATCTAATGCCTGAAAGAAATACAAGACTAATTTCGACTGAGTCATTTGTATAGTTAAATAACATTGTTTACATTCCATTTGAGTCGAGCAACAATTCCGTTTGTACAGCTGTCTCCCCCGTAGATTACCCACAATGATAAGGCGGTCTATTTCAGACCCATCATTAATCTTCTGGAGTAAGACGAGACGAATAAGATCCAATAGAAATGTGTTTTAGGAAATGTTTGATACAAACCGATGTACACTGTTAAATATTGTGGTAAAATTGCAATTATTTTACAAAAGGAACTTGTAAAATTACAAATTACTGACTTTGACAAACATTATTACAACACAAACAAACAACAAAACAAGAACAATTTTAAGCACTAGATTGTGAATACATTTTAGTCAGCTAATTATAACTCTTATAACAGTTTTGTGTTTTTTTGAAAGATTTAGTTGCATTAGAAGGATTGTAAATTTACAGCAAAAAGGTGACCATGAGCTATTAAAACAACATTATTTTAAACCTAGTAATAGCAATTGTAAAATGACAATCTTATGTTCTGGGCTTTGTTAAGTTGATTTTATAAGTGAATATTTAGTAATATGGAGATAGTGCTTTAATAGTTCATGACCAGTTCATGTTTAAGTATTTCGCATCTCAACAAAACTTTATTTTATCACTACCTACTTGCTTCATTTTGTGCGTAAAAACATCTAACTTATAACGTAAACGGGTAAAAGGATTGAATTGAAAGGATTTTTATTAATGTAAAAAAAATGTAGAGCCATTGAATTTATATAGTCCGCACAAACCTTCTTTTGTAAACACAATGTTACTTGTAGAAACAGAGAGATGCAAAATTGCAAACTACTGAGTTTCACTTTAATCGACTTTAAAAAAATGAGACTTAGTGCCTTCGGCTAGTGTTGGGTACCCTGGTTGTGCCTCTGCCTACCTATAAGAGGATATGGGCGTAAAGATCTTTTTTTTGGGTCGAAAAAAAAATTTTTAAGTATACATATTAATCGATTTCTTGGTCACTTCTGAACCGACTTAATTTTTTTTTCAACTGAAAGTTCACAATAATGAAATAATTAAAGAGACTGGGACTCCTAAAAAAATTGTGTGTGTACTTATGTACACGCGTTAGAAGTTATACTTCTTCGGCGTAATAAGATAAAAATCTTTTTAAAAATTTAATCTTTTGCCTTATTTTACATTTGTAGACAGAATGACACTAACTAATGACATAGAATAAAGGTATTTAATACATTAAAAGTTTTACTATAATGCATTATTTAGTTAAATAAAGTTTATTTAATATTTAATAAAAACTAAAATGTTATCTATAGCTAACTTCATCATGTCGGTTTTTCGTGACGGTGTGCGCGCGCATCGTAAAAATTTACCCTCATCAATTTTTCCTAACGCGCCAAAAGAAGTATAACTTCAATAAGCTCCGAGTCGCTCAGCGTGCTATGGAGAGAGCTATGCTCGGTGTTTCTCTGCGTGATATGATCCGTAATTCGGAGATCCGCAAGAGAACGAGAGTAACCGACATAGTCCAGAAAATCAGCAAGCTGAAGTGGCAATGGGCAGATCACACTGCTCGTAGAACCGTCAACCGCTGATGAATAAAGGTTCTCATGTGGCGGCCCCGCACCGAAGGACGTGATGTTGGACGACCTCCGGGTAGACTGATGATCTGGTCAAAGTCGCGGGAAGTCGCTGGATACAAGCGGCTGGTGACCGTGACTTGTGGCGCTCTTTGGGGGAGGCCTATGTCCAGCAATGGGTATCCTCCGGCTGATGATGATGATGATGATGATCATGAAATTAAGAGAATATTTTAGGATCTGATATTGTTGTTTTTTAATACGCTGCTAATCTCGGGCTTTTCACAACTTCACTGGACTTTTAATCTTTTGGTAGGTTTTTAATTTATAAAGACAAGTACCGCTTATACGTAGAGTTTAAGCGATTTTTTTTCTGTCAAATAAATTGTCTGATTTATATTATTTACTAGATTTTGGCCGCGGTCACGCTTGCAAGTTATAGATTAGCTTCTCAGGTCACTGGGATCCGTTTAGACGTCGAACATAAAATAGTCCAATATAGTACACGAGTCTTCTAAATATCTCTACAAATCTTATCTCTATAGATTCCAGTCACTGCTCTATTAGATTATTAAAAAATGTTCGTAGGAAACAAGAGAAGCACTTTACGTTTTAAGTAGTATATTAAGGATTTTCTCACACTTTAAATATTTTCATCAATTTAACCCGAATTTCTTTGCGTTAAGTAGTTTCTCTACTTTTCATAGGAACAAGCACCAGTGACTATGACTAAAATTTTTAAGTCAGGAAAAAGATTATTAAAATATTACATTAGTAAAAGATAACATAGAACTTATACGACTTTAAATCCTGTAAGGTTTTCACAATAATGAAACGAATGAACATTTTTATTCCAAGTTTATTAAAATATAAGCAGAATTTCCGCGTTACGCTTATCACATTTCCATGCAAATTCTCCTCTGTTTGAGCGCCTTGCTCATACATAAACAGTTAGATTAGAGGTTCAGATACGTGGCGAGCGAGTAAGCAAGTTAACGTTTCCACATGTGTTGCTGCTGTCTAATGACTTACAGAAGTAGACGTTCGTTCACCTTTGGTACAGAGGGTTGACGAGTTCAGCTAATTTTAAAGCGAAATGTCTTTGATTTACTAACAGTAGATACATTGCTCTTTTGAATACGTTTGTACCTATTTCTTTTTATTAGACCACTGAAAAAGCACGCCAGTATATTGCTAGATGCGAAATCCGATTTAGTTAACAAAATACCTCTTGATTATAGTCTATTCGTGTTTTATGATATCAGAAGGCAAAGAAGCAAACGGATTCCCTGATGTCAAAAATCATACGTCGTTGTTTTTTTAGGGTTAATTTTTCTAAGACAGCTTAAATTTGATCAAAATCGACACTGCGGTACTGGTGGTCGAGTATTGTGCAACAAAATTTCTGCCGCTATAGTGACTGTTAAGTTCTGGTGTGGAGGGTATATTTATACAATAGGCCGGCCACAGAAAAGCGGCCAACCTACAATATAGATGGAGTATATACACGGTTCTCTCTTACCGTCAGGAGACGTGAGTGCTTATTCGCTAACCTCATAACACAAAGCGGATTAGCCGTCAAAGCGTAACAGACAAACATACTTACGTATTAACAATATCAGTTTGTTAGTTATTATCGTCTTTGTGGTGTAGCGGTCCGACGTCAGACTCTACTTCTTGAGATCCCGGTTTCGATTCCTAGATTGCCCAGCAAAAGTATGGAAAATGTAGATTTTCAATTTTCAAAAATAACATTGCCCGGGAATGTTATTTTTCTAATTTTCTAATAAAAAAAAATGTTGGTCGGGATTGGAAATGTGCACGGTTGGCGATGGGCTTGCCACCTATCACATTGTGGGACTTAGTGTCTTCGGCTAGTCGTGGATGCCTTTGTTGTGCCTCTCCCTTTCACTTCGGAGATATGGCCGTGAAGATACTTTGTTTTCTTTTTTTAAATCTATTAATAATAACAATATATAAACGACATTATTTTCTTATCACCAAGAAATTGTGTTTTAATTCATCACGTCTAACTCCAACATAATGCCTACGCAAAAATACCATTAGATCAATGAGGTAGCTCCCTACCCTATCCCGAATGTGCCTCTAATGTAGATTTGTAAGAAATTTTATATTTTTGCGCTTTCCCTTGACGTAAAATCTCTTTTTATTGGCGTCTTTGCAATCAATCTTCATTAATTTGCAACTTTTTCAACCCCTAAAAAATTCTCTAAGCTTTAAATGGCCTTGGGTGGCCTTGATATATAAAAATACTTTTAAAATCTTTTATGTCTTCGTTTTACTGAGGCTAATAAATTGGGTAAGATCCAAATACATTTTAATTAAGTTTTAGCAAGAAAAAATCTTCTAATCGATAACACGTACTAGTTGGCCCAGAAATTTTATACCGCTGATTTGGGGACATACCAGCAGCAGCAGCAAAGAACCAGGTCCATTTTTTGAACTATCTAGAAACGCATTTAAATGTACGTTTTTTTTTTAATTTGTTGCTAACCTCGCGGTTTTTACAACTTCACCGTATACGTACAAAATTTCAATCACTACAGTTCAACCATTAGGTGACTAACATATGCACACAAAAATTAATGTTATTAAGAAAAATAATATATACGCGTAGATATAACTTGGTGGAAAGAATGACAGATGAAAGATTGACAAAGCAGATATACAATGCGAATGTGGATGGATGTAGGTACCCGGGGAGACCAAGGCTGACATTTCACGATCAGATCAATCGGATATTATCCGAGGGTGGTGTCAAGAGTCTCCGAAACCGGCGTGTTTGTATGAAAAGGGTAATGAATGTGAAGGAAGCAAGACAGGTTTTGTCAGGATCGTGAGGTCTGGCACTCGATACTCTCTACCTACCACGTAAGGGACTTGGTGTGAAGATATGTATGTAAATATAACTTATTATTAGGTAGATTAGAAATAAAAAATGCCCACATAAATACCAAAAATTAAAAAAAAATCATTCCGATGGACAGTGTTCTGAAAAGTTTTTTTTAATCTTATGTTATTTTGTTCCACCACAGTATTACTCGCAGTAGTCAAAAGTTTCACAAGCAGTAGGAACCACGACACTTGGTATTCGCCTAGTTCGCGCTTTTAGCTGCAACTTTCTGTTCCTCACTGCCTGACTAAATTTTACACGATAATTAAGGCATGACATCATTAAAGAAGCGTACGTACATCTACTTTTAAGAGTCGGCAAGGCAGGTGTATCCCCATTCTATTTCTGTTAGTTACAGAATATGGGATACACATATGTTGCTGTCATGTCTTTGTTATCGTGTAAAATTTAGTCAGGCAGTGAGTTCCACAGTTTGGCAGACTTGGTTGCAATTAAACTATCGCTATTACTAAGTATGCTTTTCAAGTAAAAAATGTAAATACTTAAAAATTATGAGTCCAACATTTTTTTTAAAAAACTATGGTTTAATCTTAAATCTAAGTGTGATAGTTTTTACCTCAAGCGAGCAAGGGTTATACTTATCCGTGTACGTCGGTACGCAACAAATAGCCTACATTCAATGCTTTTTATTTTCTTCATCCAGTGAATTGTAAGTTAAGAGATCTTCCGATTCACTTGACAGATTTATGTGAGTCCCACTCACTGTTATTAGATTCGACAGAACAACTCTTTGATAAGTGCTGTCATTTTGTGGGAATGATAGATTTCCAAATGTGATATTGGTAAAATTAAAAAGGTTGTCACGGGAATTTCAAAAGGATTTGTCAAACCATGTCTTCCCGCCAAGTCCCTCGAAGGGCAGGATACAAGTATTGAGTGCCAAATGTCACGATACCTACACATCTGCTCAGTCTCCACGTTCAATGTTGATTAAATATTTTAATAAGTTGGCATAATCGGTCATGTCAGAGCCTAACCTTAGTTGAAACTCATCGAGTGAATATTAGAAGCATCGAAAAAATACACGGTACACTAATGTCCTCATACTTGTGTAAAAAAAATCATTCGTTTGAATTTGGAAAATTATAGATTTTTGTACTTTTTAATTTACTAATGAAGCCATGAGATTATTTATGCGACTGTACATTTTTCGTGTGTTTGTCATTTAATTGCATAACTAATAACAAATAAATAATCTAGCTAAAATAAAAAAAATGCAACTTATGCCATGATCGTAATACTATTGTAACGTTTGTTGCTGTCGAGTTTGTCTGAAAGGTTTGTAGCCTTACTCTTATCATAAAATCGGGTGTTAATTTTTAAGTTAATGACGAGACTTTTGGCAAAATCTAAAGGACAGATGGACGTAGTTTTTTTTTGTAATTTTTGAATCTCGCATGTTGAGTAAAATTAGTCTGTTACTTGTTCAATTTAGTTCAATTAAAGTGAACAAATGAAGCAAGTATGAAGAGAAAAGTGTACCTACCGTTTATTTTCTCAGTGCCCCCAACTATTAACCCTAACGTTGTTATAATGTCTTATTATTGAAAATTTTAAGTCTGGTTTTGTGAAATTGGTAGGTAAAATAAAAAAAAGATTAAACTTGATAGAAACAGAAAAAAACAACAAACACTTTGACCATACAAATAGTACTTTTGCGCGTCGGCTTTTTTATAAACTACAACCGGATCAAAGGGCAAAAGGCAAATACTCACGTCAATGCTATGTTTAATAACAATAATGGTAATTCTGCTGAGCCCGAACTAATCTTATTTTAAACGAATGCTATCTTTTTCTAATAAATCAGTAAGAAAAGAAATGAAACATTTTAGATATGTCAAACATCATGTACAAACTAATATGAAAGTAAACGTATTTTGTCTCTTTCTTTTACTATCGTTGACAGAAGATAGCGATAACTTAAAATAAGTTTAGTGATTGTGCTACAAAATTACCTCGATAAAGTAAAAATTGATGTTTTTTAATATAGAAACTGTAATTTAGAAGATTAGGTAACATTTGAATAACACATTAATCGCCATTGTGGTTAGCATTCCGGCGTCGGACTTAACTTGTTTCGGTCCCGGGAGCGATCCCCGGGTTGGGTAACAAAAAAATTGAAAATATGTGTTTTTAAATTTTTAATAAAAATAACGTTGCCTGAGATTGGATATGTGCCTGGTTGGCGATAGGCTTACCACCTATCACATTGTGGGACTTAATGTCTTCGGCTAGTCATCGTCAAATGACGTGTTTTATATTTGCTATCTCCAGTGACCAACAGAAATACAATAGAGATAGCAAACACAAATAACGTCATTTGACAGCTATTTGATGTACTCTTTTCCATTTTGAGTTGGCAACTGAGATACATAATCAGCACCTTCGTTGTGCCTCTGCCTACTTATTCGGAATATGGGCTTGAAGATACATTGTTCTCTATGATATAGGGTAACAATAGACTTCATAAAACTTCTATTAAAGGAATTGAAGTAAAAACATATTTGCGCTTAAAATATAACGTGACGTTAAGGAACAATGTTGGCCTTGTACAAAGAGAACATGACACTAATAGCTTTCTTGGAAGGAAATTGATACCTTTGACATCTTTGTTATATGAAAATTGACAGTTCTATACACAAGCTTTATATCCCAACTATCTTTGGCCGACAAATATTAAAATTCAACTTACTTTTTACTCGACTGCAACAGATTTAGGGGTATGTTTTCGATTGAACGGTTGTATGTATGGCATCTGACAATGCTATAAACGATTAACCATCTACACATAGTCACCAACGGCGAGGCTCGGGTTCTATTCCGGATGGGGGCAGACATTTGTTTAATGGTAAATATCTGTATTTCCGAATCTGGATGTTTATTAAATTTATTTATGTATATTTCTATAAATTAAAAAAAAACATTGTACCCCAGACAGGATTTAAACCTGTAACCTTTTATCACAAGCCGACGAATTTAGAGCATTTGTCGGCCTTTTGAGTTACTGAGAATTCAAGTTCATTGGCGAAAATTTTTAATTCCTTTCTTTACCGTTAACGCGGGTAGTTGATTGATTTAGATAATGTAACTGACTTTATCAATATTTTTAACCACCTACGAAATAAAGGAGTGTTTTAAGTTAGTGTGTGTGTGTGTCTGTGGCATTATAACTTCTGAACGCATGGACATATTTCGATTCGGATTTTGTTTGGAAGCTACGTGATTGCGGGGATTCTTAGCTGCATTACAGCTATTGTCGGAGATTACTGTTGTTTCTAATTTCAGTATTATTGAAACAAGATTAATATTTTTCTTGCAAAAATTATAAATTAATTTAGATTTTTTAAATGAAATAATGATTTCAAAAATTATAACCTTAAAATATTCATAATTCTGTGGCAATACTTTTATAGACGTAATTTTTAACCTGTAATCTGTTGGACAAAAACATTTTTAGTCTCCTACGGTCATTTATACCCGTCAAGTGATTTGGTCCGTATCTTATAATTTATTTAGCATATTTATCTTACTAAATGCTATTAAAAGATAACGTAACGTCGACACAATTTTCATTAATATTATTTATTAACGGACCTTATCCCGTCACTTCCAACGTGTATCAATTTTTACCATCTTTGTGGGTAATTTAGGATTTAGATAGGTAATTTTTAATTTATTACATACGGCGGTACACTGAACTGTTTTTTAATATTTTTTACGACGTTTTTACTTTGTTAGTCCGGGTTCCCGTGTAGAATAGACCACCTACCTTCCTGCCTTGCAGTTCCTAAGAGTTAATAGGTCAATTCCAACAAGACCACTGGTGTAACATAATATATACCTACCTAGTATCGGTAGACCACGGTTATCTGTTACCATCAGGAGAGCCGTGTGCTTGTTTGCTTTTTTTTATAAAATAAATCCCTATAAGTGTTGCCCTACAAGTCAAATCAACATGAAATAGAATTTAACATTAAACTAATGTTCCGGCGAACTTTGTTCAATCCGTTCAGTTTATATGGGAGAAATTCTTTTCTTTCTTTCTTTAAGTTTTGGCCTTCACGTTAGTATTTTGCCATTCGTGAAGTAGGAATTTGCATCGAATTTTATATCAATTTTAATCAATTATAATTAGTCATTAGTCATAAGTCATCAGTAAGTCATGTCAGGCTCTTGGGTAAAGCGGCTGCCTCATTACACAAGCTCATGTAAGGAGATTTGGCGGCAACGAAGAAATACACAATACGCTAATTTCTTCATGATTATTTCATTTGTGTACTTTCACTGAACAAAATTGTACAAAATGCCACCAAAATTGACTAATTTTACTCAATATCAACACGAAATTTAATAATTATGAAAAAACGATTTTCTCTCGATGACGCCAAAACTCTATGGGATAAATTAAAAATGTTTTTTTCCTGGTTTCCTTTTTTCTTGTGGTTTAAACCTTCACAGGATTTCCATAAATCATTCCAAAGCAAAATTAGCTGAATCGGCCCAGCTGTTCTCATTAACGAACATCAATAGATTTTCATATGTAATACTAGCTGTTTCCTACGGCTTCGCCCGTGTAGTCTATTTATATAATATTTATTTTCCCCGTGTTGATCCGGGCTCCTTTGAAGAATAGACCATCTGCCTTCGTGCCAGGCAGCTCGTAAAAGGTGAGCAAAGGCTAACTGTCACTAACACCGTGACATCTGACTAAGTGGTAGAGTTTCGCAGTGACTCAGCCGGATTGGTACCACCGCCTTACCTATTCCTGCCACCATAACGTCGTGACGTGTTCCAGTTCGGAGGGTAAGGTAGCCGGTATACTTACTTTTGCTCAAGGTCTAACATCCCGGCCTCAGGTTGGCAACGCACCAGTACCACCTTTGGTGTCTCTAGGCGGCGGAAATTTCTTGCCATCAGGGAATCCGTCTGCTTGTTTGCCTTCCAATATCATAAAAAAAATTTAGCTCTCCAACGCTCCCGTTGAAATTTTTAGATAAAAAGTGGCCTACGTCCTTCTCCAGATTTTGAAACATTTTTCGTTGGTGATCTGCTGCTCCTGGTCTTAGCATGACGATATATAGACTCAATAAATGTACTTTCTAACACTGGAAGAATTTTTCAAATCCGACCAGTAGTTCCTGAGATTAGCGCGTTCAAACAAACAAACTCTTCAGCTTTATAATATTAGTATAGCATAGATAAGTTTAACCCACTTAAATAAGGTTTTTACTGACAATCAAATATTGTGCTTATCATGGACACGGTAAATAAGTGCAGACTTAGCGAGTAATCGTTTAGGGAGCTCGTCGATGCCCTTACTCGTAAAATATGTGTGAGTGTGCCGTTGCGTATGTTCGTAGGCAGATTCCATACTTTTATTTTTGTTCTGTGTTATGGGCCTTATTTCGTAATGGGTCAGAGATGTAAATGAATATTTATTCCTTATTTAGCATTATGCTCTAGCGTTAGCAAACTATTTGCTTGTTATATGGGTATTAGTAAATTGACAGACTTACAAAAATAAAAACTAGCTGTTACGGCAAACTTCGTTTCACCCGTTCAATTTCTAAGGACAAAAATTAAATGTTTTCCCTAGTTTTTTCACAGTCAAACGGGATAAAAAGTTTCCTTTGTCCGGCTCCTGCTTTGAGCTTCCTCATTATCCATTTTCAGCAAAATCGGTTGCTCCATTTTTGAGTTCTAAATAGTCAAACTAAGACGACTTTCTTCTGTGGACATATAGCAGCCGATCCAGCAAACTTCGTATCGCTTGGCATTAACAGGTAGTAACAGTTTGTATGAATTAAATCAAAGTTTTTTCCAATT
>NJDD01000582.1:39272-52264 GCA_002245505.1 Calephelis nemesis
AAAAAAATATTAAGCAAACTTTGTCCATCCGTTCAGGTTTGATGCGATTACCTCTCGAAATGGGGATTCATTTTTATACAAATAGATGGATTATAAATGAAAAATAAATGCGTATTAAGTATCTACGCAGACCTAGGCAAAGGTACAATCAGGACACCCACGATTAGCTAGAGTTCAGAATAATCTTTATTCACATGAACCATACAAGTGGTATTTGTACGCGTCGACATTTTTTTAAACTACCTCCGGATCGGAATTATGGCCTCACACTGAGAAGATCTGGCGATAGAAACTCAGCGGGCTTGTCTTTTTTCAATAATAATATTTACAATATAATCTAGATTAAAAATACGAATTACAATCTGATTTTAACTTAAATAAAAGGTACAACAAATTACATTACAAATTGCAGTGGGAGATTGAAATCTCTATCCCCAAGCATGTTCATCTTCCAAATACTCTGAGACCGTAAAGTTACTACATAGACCAACGATTCGATAGGTGGCAAACCTTTCGCCACTCTTCCATCCCGGGCCAAGTTGTGGTTGAAATTAAAATAAACCCTTCAATGTTCCCTTGATCATCCCATCACACTTGAACGGATGATAAAAAATTTGTAATTGATATTTTATTATGTTAATTAATTAATACGAGGTTGGTGTCAAGAGTCTCCGAAACCGATGTGTTTATATGATAAGAGTAATTAATGTCAAGAAAGCCAGACATGTTTGTCAGGATCCTGAAGTCTGGCACCCGATACTCTCTGCCTACCTCGTATGGTACTTGGCGTGAAGATATATATGTTATTTAGGTCAGAAGCAGGGTATAAGAAAACTTAAAAATAAACTCGCCTGATGAGTTATGACAAAAAAATATTAACACGCCAGTCCAACCAGTAACGTGCTACGTTTGAATGACGTGGCAGCATGTTATTGGTTAAAAATCCGATTAAAACCGTGTGAAGTAAAACATGTGTTTAACGATTGTTTACTTTTTTTGTAGTAAGACGTATAAATTTGAGATGATAATTTTCTAACTTATCAAATATCTTTATCCAAGCATATTTGATAAAATAAACTAGATGACTTCATCAAACTTACTCACAACTCGAATATTTCATTAAAAAATTATCAGCTACAAGAACTTCTTAAAACCCTCTTTTGTTTTGATCCAGTTTCGATCAATATTTAAAAAAAAAAACTTAGACAACTATATTGAAGGAGTAGAAAGGCCATTTCTCAAAGAATTTGATCAAAAGCTGGACATAGAAATTAGACAAAGTTATTTGACGGTTACAAAACTACCATTAGACTGGAAATCTATCGCGCCAGCAACTATTCTTGCAAAGTAGTTTAGATAAATGATTAGATGTTTTCAACGTCTCCACGGAGCGAAACTTCTTTCCAAACCATGAGATTCTCGATTTACGAACTCAATCCCCAATGATGGAGGTTTTGTCCCCGCTGAAAGGTATTTGGAATCTCGCCATACGTGGTACTAATGTGTCTCCTGAACATATTTGTAAGATATTGTTTGCATCGTGAATTCACTTTACATCCGATAATTTTGGTTTTTATTAAGCTGCGTGCCAAGAAAGTAAGTGCTCTTTTGTAAATTACTTATCTAGGATTCGTTACCTATAAGACAGTGAGCACATACACAGCTCCTTTGATTTCTAAAAGACAAGTGTGGCCAGGGTATCAGTTCAATTATGCAAATCTACCTGCTGCCATAACCTCCAGACCGGTACATGACACTGTTATGATGAAAGTCGGCGGCAGTAATAGGTAAGGCTATGGATCCCTACCCTAATTTTTTGCCCCTGGCGCTACCACAAGTAGTATTGTTGCTAATGACCTATGTAACTTTAGCTCGCCTCTTTCGAGCTACCTGGCAGAAAAGCTGGTGGTCTATTCTACAAAGAAGGCCCCAGAAGACTTAGAAGAAAAATAGTTCATCTTTATATTCTTTAAAGAAGCTAGGGATTAACACAAAACATGGTGGATAAGTAAATAAGTTTTAAATATTAGTGAACACAATTACATAAATTAATCTAACGTCAAAGAAAACAAATTATATGTTTGTTGATCAACATAACCCTCCTTCTGTCTGTCTGTTCTTCATCCTGGAGGTTATCCCAGCGAAAACTAAGGTATTTGTTTTCCTCAACTTTGGTTGTTGTTTACCATCATCTAGTGGCAGATTATTGGTTTGAATATGTCTCCATGACTTTAAGCCAGCGTTTCTTGCTTCTACCTACATCTCTGGTAACTGGCACCTTTAGATCAAGCCATTCAAGCCCTCGTCTTTCCTGCCTCTTTACCAAACAACCGGAGTCGACTATATTGCATTTTATCCGCCATCTCACGTACACCGAAACTCCCACTCTTGTATACAAAACCTTTGAGTTTTGAGTTCGTCAAAAATACAAATGTGTAAAATGGCAAGTATAAATACATCAATAATTTTAATAAGCATAATATTCTAAGAATAAAATTTATTTATACTTTGTCTATTAAATGGACTTAAGTGGAAGAAACATATCAGGTACGTATTTTATTTATTACAGTTTTAGTACCTTCTTGGCGAAATGCCATTGCCTGTCTTTTTTTTCTCCATAACAAGCTCTACTGAGCTTCTTATGGACATTATAATCTAGTCTATTGACTAATGAGTAATTCTAATTTCTCTTATTCTTCTGAGCTACAGTCTTTAAGTGTAAGTCCATCAACTTTTACTTAGTGTCTCTTAACTTAAGTTCTATTGGTATCTTGAACTTAAAACACTGTCACTTGATTTTGGCACTAGCACTTTGTTAATCTTTACACTAGTTCATAGGTCTTTGCTCTTTTCAGCCTTCTCATTGTACCTGTGATATCGAGGAGCTGGATTGCCTCGATGTTCACATGATGGTGAAGTCTATGGTGATGAGCTTCTGCATTTTTTTTATAACGTCACTGACAAACTCCACTTTGAGATCCCGATGGAGGTCATCATTTCTTATGCACCCTGCATTTGCAATAAGTAAAAAAATAACTGATCTGTTGCTGGTTACCTATTGGTGATTTTAGTGTACAAAATACGATTTTGTTACAAAAACTTGTTAGTGTGTTTAATTAGTTGCATACACATACTCACACGAAGACATACCTACACACAAACACGCTAACTAGTGTTGTCGCAATCGAGATAAGAGATGGCGACAATTATTTCATAATTATTGAAATTCGTTTACGTACCATTTAGTCAATTTTGTTGGCATTTTAAACAATCGTGTATTTCTTCTTTGTCGCCCAATTCCACATATTATGTGATATGACTGTGTACAAGATTTATTATAAATAGGTACGGACAGCCGCCCTACCGCCTTCCTCTTTAGACGAACGTTACCATAGTAATGCAACACTCCGAATAACCGAAAACCGTAAACAAGAGATATGTGTCTTAAGTGAAAACAGATGAAATAGAAAAAAAAATTAAAAAAAACTTGAAGAACCTTGTAGAAAATTGGTCAAGAAAAACTATTTCGGGCTATTCTATTTTGGTTTCAGTTATTACCTCACCTCCACCAGGAAACCAGAATCAATCTAGAATTATCTTTGTCGTATCCAAAATCATGTCCTTCCCTGATTTAATCGAGAAAATACTACCATTTAATTTATGCGCTTCGGCTTTACACTTTTTACTCTTTATACTTTTATTTTTAAATTGGCTGACGTAATCGAAATATAAGCGAAATGATTAATTATGTGTAATAACAACTCTATATAGATATCTTTACAATACAATCGGATTTCCGAAGCTTGACGAATATTGCCGAAGCGCATAATTTAAATAGTACTACTGTAACTTGATGCAAGCCTTTGAGTATTAAAAATACTTTATTACAAAGATACAAACGTATACTTTACTAATGGCAGATGTTAACGCCCATGCCAAAAGCTAAAAAACCGTATTAATCAACGTTTATTTTAGTAAAAACGTTATATAATATTGTCCTTAACAAGCTTGCATTTGAATGTCTATTAAAATTAAACTCCATACAATTCCCCCTACTGAATATGAAAATGAAGTAACTACACCCAATCGGAATAAATAATGAATCTCTATCAGAATACAGCTGTCTATAAATCAACGTCGAAACTTATTAATATTAACTAGAAGACGGGCCTGTAAGTGGTTGTGGTCACTTCGTTAGGATTTTCCGCAAATACGTTCGTTACGAAATTGATACTTCAATGTTACAAAACTTATTCGTTATTTTAATTTTAGTATTTTGTCGTGTTAAGTATTTTCCGCATTAAAAAAATCTCAATACCAATAGCTCAATACTTTAAAAGTAAAGTATCTATACGCCCATATCCCCGAAGAGCTAGACAGAGGCACAACCAGGGCACCCGCGACTAGCCGAAAATACTAAGTCCCACAATGTGATAGGTGGCAAGCCTATCGCCAACCGGGCACATGTCCTATCCCGATCAACATTATTTTTATTAGAAAATTAGAAAAAAACCTGTGGCCTGACCCGGGTTTCGAACCCGGGACCTCATGCAGTCAGGTCCAACAACTGAACCGCTAGACCGCTTTCTTATTCATTAGGGTAATGGCTGAGTTCCAAAGTTATTTGATGTAATTAATATTCCATGCTAGTTCGGGAATGTAACAATGTTAGGTATTACAGTTCGGCTATACGAGTATCCGGTAGACTTGCAGATTATGCCTAACAACCCTAACACAGATAAGCGACGAGCTTATAACATCTATGATGTCTTTAGGCCATGGTTGATCTCTTACCATTAAGAGAGTGTACCAGAAAAGAACCTTATACGTAAAAGCGAAAGTCGATATTAGTTTTTAGGCAAAACAGTTTGATGACACCTTCGCCCACCACCACCTTACCTATTTCTGTTACCATAGTCTCAGTACTGGCTATAGTTTTATTCCATGCTTGAAGCTAGCTTAACTGGTAGGCTTGTACACGTTGCTAAGATTTCGACCATCAGCGATGCAATAGTAACACCTTTAGTGTCTATAGACAGCGGTTGGCTTTATTACTAATGGTGAAATTATCATCAAAAGAGCCGCTTACTTATGCAGTATCTTACACCAAATAAAACTAAGACCAAATAGTATTTAACCTTTATTTTATCTTACAGCTCTTCCAAGACCCTACTACATCATGAAGGCAATCTTGAATGTATCGAGTGTATTACTTATTATTATCCTTAATTATATCACGTTATCTTATTTGTACATCTGTTTGTAATTATTAATCAAGTATTTATTTTAAATATTATTTAAACTATTTGTTTTTGTCGACTGATAATGTCTATAAATTGTTTCGTAATGGCTGTAGACCGCAGTCGTCGTTCAGTTTAGAAGCATTATATATATCTGGACAAGCAAGGGTTGTTTTATTGAAAAAAGACTACAACAATCACGATATTACTTTTTTGTTGTGTGCGAATCTTCAGCACAGGTTCAGGTAAACCTTGATAATCCGCTATAAATGATAGAGGAATTAAGTTGTTCACAGACTGCTTAGTTGTTTAACGCCCAATATTAATAATCAATCCTAATCCAAAACTTGCTGTCCAAGATAGACATTTTGATCCATTTTTATGATATCGCTTGCCAATAACATATCTGAGGACAGGATTTATATGGCAATTAGGTATAGGATAGGCCGGCGGATAAGCAACTATCTAGATTGCTTGAAATCCATCTTTAGAGAAATATTATTAACATTGGCCGTAAGAGTGTCAGACTTATCCTGAAAACGATTCCGTTTATGAAAGATACTTATAACGGTTCGTATAATCAAGAAACAAGTTGTTATGGTTTTGGGCAGTAGTTTTTGTACGAATTACCTCTTTAGAATCCGCTATAAATTATAGAGGAATTAAGTTGTTCACAGACTGCTTAGTTGTTTAAGAGCATCAGACTTATCCTGAAAACGATTCCGTTTATGAAAGATACTTATAACGGTTCGTATAATCAAGAAACAAGTTGTTATGGTTTTGGATAATAGTTTTTGTACGAATTACCTCTTTAGAATTATATCGTTAAGAAATTTATAATAATCACGGTTGCACGTTGTAGCTAGTTGCCGAAAACTCAAAAGGTGTTGAAGACACGTGCAAACATGGATAAAAAATGTTGTAAGCCGCAACATGGTGAGGGAAGTTCAATCCGTTCGTCATCGCTGGCTGAATCACGTAGAGGGCATAGAACAGTGTTTCCTAACCTGGGGGTAATTACCCCCGCAGGTAAACGGCAATTCTAGGGGCGAATTTTTAGACTACACGCGATATAAAATTCTCTCTTCTTAGATGGGAACTTTAGGTGGGGATGTCACATGTGAAGAACGTGACAATTTATATTGTTTCTCGAGCTCTTCCCTTATTTGTGTTCTGGTCGCGGAGGTGGGCGGTGGAAACATTAGTTAGGCTTGTCACATTCTGTGTCTTTTGGAGGATTATTTGCCACAACATTTACACTGTTTACGCGGAACTAGCAAAATAAGCCTTTTATTTTACATCTGCCCAAAGATATTTTTGTTCTAATTTGTGTGATTTTAAATTAGCTAGGGGTAAACTCAATTCATATACTTGTTCACAGGGGTAGTGACATTGAAAAGGTTAGGAACCACTGGCATAGAATAATGGCGTGCCATAAACAGAGTGTATCTGGGTCGTAACCAGAAACGTAGTCATCCCGAGATACCTTTGGATTAATGAAATCACCAAGGACCTAGTCGCTCTCCAACCATACGAAGGATCTTCATGGAATACTTAACAAATTACGCAAGCAGTCAACGTTGGTGCTTATCGTGACTCTTAAAGCAACCTGATGTCTCGTCACATTCAAACAAATCACTGCACTAATGAAAAAATCAAATCAAAATTAGTCAAGTAATTTTCTAATAACATTAATAACGGTGGCGTGAAACAAAGACCGAAGTAGATTTTCTAATAAGTGTTTTATACAAGTAAGCTTTCCAGAAACCATATTTTTTTTCTTGTATGAACACACGTCATTGATTTTAAAACATATATATTATCTAATAGTGTATTTTTAATTTGAAACAGATGCCGGTTTAATAAAAAAATAAAAAATCCAGGCATTACTTTTTAATCCTGAAAAATGCGGGTAATTTATAAAACAAAGACAATCAACGTGTCAGAGAGTTACAAATGACGGTGAAACCACAGGTACTTACATGGCACCGTGTCGCAGAATGTAAACAGGTACCGAGTCCCCAGACATTTGCCCAAAACAAAAACTCTCCAACAAGTTAAATTTGCTAAACTTTTTCCCTCGTTACTTTAACTATGAAAATTCTACAAACAAAAACATTAATGAACCTTGTGATTAAATTAGAGAGGCCAGAATGTCACTAGGGGATCTATTAATATAAAAAAATACTGAGTTTTCTTGAGAGTTTGGAAGAAAGAAAAGAATTGGGATCTGTAAGATGAAACCACAATATAGGTCGATAAGAGACCAAGCAAATGAACGAGAGGCCTTCCTTCAGTATTACTTGCTTTACTACCGAAAGAGGGGTCGGATTGTCTGTTTTATGCCTTTATACAAAACAGTATATTTTACAAAATTAAAGCACGGAAATAGAAAATGACAGTTTTGTAACTCGGTCCTGTTTTTTAAATAAATATATACCTACCTACGGCCGCACAGGGCGTTTACATGCGATAGGGTTACGCGCCTCCGGTAAGTATTGTAAATACAGCTTCAATAGGAACACTTCAAAAAGACTTTTTTCCTTATTTTATGAAAAAAATACAATATAAAAATGTATATTTTCAACGCCATAGCCTGCAGCTAAGTCAGACGCGGTTTCCAATGACCTGTTTCAACAATAGCCTTCAATTCTTCATTGTCAACTTAGGTCTCCAGCCGTTCACGGGGCTTGTTCTGCAGGTCGAAATCTCCAAAACAAAAACGTTGGAACCAAAACCGCACTACGTTTTATTTTTTGACACGACCATCATACTAATATTTAACGTTTCAAGCCGTTTCTGCAGCACTGGTACCACAGCGGAGCACGAATTCGTTAATAACGGTTTTCCGTTTTGAAAAACCGAGCTTTGCAAACAAAAAGAAGGAAAAAAAGCAAATGGATGAATGTTTACGAAACATAAATTTGAATTTGAAATTCCTAACCAGAGAAAAAATATGTTATTGAAGTGGCCAGTACAACGAAACCCCTATTTCATATTATGTAGGGACCTAGTATTATACTCGTATTCGTAGTTAGTTAGTGCCCTCGCGCTTCTCTTTGCTTATCTTGGCGGAAGCACTCCTGTGTATTTAGTAGTATCAACTTATTTTACGACATTAAGATGTGCAGATATATTAATGAAATAAAAAATTATACTATACCATGAGCTTCATCATTTTATACAACAAAACTTTTTACTTACGTTTATTTTAGTCTTAATAAAGAATACAGAGTTAATACTAGTAATAATAAAAATAAAAAGTAATAGCAATAAATGGTAATAATAATAATAAAAACTTAAAATGCTTACTACAGTAAATCATATCAACTTACTCGTTTAAAAAGCGATATTTTGTTGCCTGTTTCAATATCTAAAACTTTTCAGACGATGAGACGAAAGAAGAAAGTTTAGAGACAGAATATAGAAAAGTCTGGAACTGAGCGCAAGATGGGTCAAACCAAAGACTAATTAAAAAGAACTAGCTGCTTTCCCGCGACCTCGTCAGCGTAGAATGGTTATGAATTTCATGCAAACTTTCACTTCCTTTTTGTTAACCGACTCGAAAAAGGAGGAGGTTCACAATTTGACTGTATGCTTGTTACATGATTAATTGACCAATAGCAAACCAATTTTTGTATGATATTGAAAGTCAAACAAGTAGACGGATTACCTGATGATAAGACATTCACGCCACCTAGAGTCACCGAAGTTGGTAATGGTGCAGTGCTAACCTGGAGCTGAGGATGCTAGGCCTCGAGCAAAAGTAAATTTACCGATTACCTTATCCACTGGCTGACGTTATGGAGATGAATAGGTAAGTCGGTTGCACCAAACCGGGCGAGTTGCAGCAAAACTCTACCACCTGGTAGGATGTCATGATGTTAGTTAAGGAAAGCCTATGCTCGCCTTTTTGGAGCTGCCTGGCAGTAAGACCGATGGTCTATTCCACAAAGGAGCCCAGACCAACATGGGAAAAAACTCATGAATTCGTTTATTTATTTATTTATTTATACTAGCTGCATCGAAATCGGTCCAGTGCCTTAGTCGTGAAAGAGCAATACAGACTTTCGCCTATATGCTATTAGTATGGATTTTTTCTTTAATATTCAAATTAATAAAAAGTTTGGGTATCAAGTAGAAATTTCAACGAGTTGTATAAGTACTCTTTAGTGGTATGTAAATGTGGGTATTCATAAGCGAGCACGTGAACGAAGTGCCATTGAGAATTTCCAATATTGCTCTCAGCAGGCAATAAGCATCGAAATAAGCCTCGGCATATAAAACGGTTTGTCCCGAGCCGTCCGTAATCAACGGTTGATATATCCACCGAGATAAACTATTGTTCTCGACGGAGTCAACAGAGTAAGTCAACTTATTGAATCGGTTTTATACAGTGAGGATAAAATATTAATGAGTTTGTTAGTGAAGGACTTCTGTTATTGATTTATAGAGGTTTCGATATTATAGATACCCTGTTTTGTGGTTTTTATGAATGACTAGCAGTTTCACGCAGCTTCGCCTGCGTATCCTGGCTTCTACTGCACCGATTTTGATGAAACAAAGCCTATGTCATTCCGGGATAATATTGCATTCTAAATGTGAAATATTTTTTAAATCGGTCCAGTAGTTTCGGAGCCTATTTATTTCAAACAAATAAACAAAAAATGAAACATTTCCTCTTTATAATATTGGTATAGATGTGATGGTCACTGTCTTTTGGCCTGTGTTTTAGGTTTAATGTATAAGTCTTCGTCAGCCTCCAGACTGGAACATAACATTACTATGGCGGCAATAATTAAGCATAGTAAAACTGCAAAAAAAAGATTCCAACTATTTCATTGAGTAGGTACCACTTTGCGATTTGGTGATTCTTTTTTCAAAAGAAAGCAAGTGTTTCGGAAATTGTACCATTAACCACGCGGGCAAAACCGCGGGCAACAGCTAGTAATGGATAAATTGTTCGTCATTAATGAGGTCGTCAAGATAGGTGAAAAATAGCACTATTAAGTATAACCCAAAACCTACAAGGCTGATTATGATAAAAGTAATATGGGTTTACCTCGAAGTCATAACCTATCTTTCTAAAAAAATAAGTTAGCTATTGGCCTAGTAATTGGGTAACAACAAACAAAAGAAACAGTCGAATTAAGAATCTCCTTTTTTTGGAATCGATTAAAAACAGATATGACGGTAAATCTCTAACTGAAAAAATTGACGCACTACACTTTATAAATCGTTTTATTGGTGATGACTAATTCTACCTACACTTGTCTGTAATGGCCTATCAGGCATAGATAGATGATCTATTCTACACAAAGAATTCTATTTTATCTTGCCTCGTGTAGGTCATGCTGACAAAATGCATTAAATTTAATTTATTTTAAATTTTCTATGTCCAACAATGGACCCATAAACGCTGATGATGATTATAGTGATAAGATTACTGATAAATGTTCGCCTCTGTGGTCTAGCGGTTCAGCTGTTGGACTTGACTGCATGAGGCCCTGGGTTCGAATCCCGGGTCGGGCAACAAAGGAAAATTGGATTTTTTCAATTTTCCAACAAAAAAAACGTTGCTAGGGATTGGAAATGTGCCCGGTTGGCGATAGGCTTGCCACCTATCACATTGTGGGACTTAGTGTCTTAGTGACTTAGTTATATATGTTCGTTAGTAATTTCTCGCCTCCTACGAGCTGAAAGATACTCTCCTGATGGTAATAGATGAAATTGATGTTTTATATACGTCGTTATCCTATAGGGGCTTACTGTGGACGTCTACCGGCTACAATTAAAATTACAAATATTAATATTCAAGTAGCCAGGCTAATCGCCTCTGTGGTCTAGCGGTCCGGGTGTTGGACTTGACTGCATGAGGTCTTGGGTTCGAATCCCGGGTCGGCCCACAAAAAGAAAATTGGATTTTTCCAATTTTCTAGTAAAAAAATGTTGGTCGGGATTGGAAATGTGCCCGGTTGGCGATAGGCTTGCCACCTATCACATTATGAGACTTAGTGTCTTCGGCTAGTCGTGGGTGCCCTGGTTGTACCTCTGCTTACCTCTTTGGGGATATGGGCGTGAAGATACAGGCAAATGATCTATAGGGGGTCATGTACCTTAATATATTTCATAAAAACCAAATACTCGTTTGCATTTCTATCTCATAAAAATACACCTAGCATTATTAAAGTCACAACTAAGCAAATAATTCAAAGCAAAGCGGCACAAGTCTTCAAAAACCTCCATAATCATTTATTTACAGAACAACTTATTTTTATCTCACTTTTTAACATTTCTCTTTTTGAGGACTTTCCCCGAATCCCCATTAACATTTTCACTAACGAGTCTGACGAGAACGCTCGGAAACAAGAATCATTGTTACGATTATACCGTTTTGTTTTTGTTCCATTGCCTTACAATTAACGGCTTTTGTAACAACGCAAACAGTTTCAGAAGTAAACAGTTATTCCATTTGTGGAGCAATTTCTAGTTCTTGGTATAATGGTGTTAAAGGAAATGTTATATTTACTGTAGTATACTAGCCATTTCCTGCAACTTCGTTTAAGCATATGCCCTTATTATTAACCCTTTTTTCATATTCATAGAAACAAACAAGCTCTTGATGATAAGACAATCGTCGCTAAAAATGTAACAGGTGTATTGCTAACCCTTCAACCTATTTTATTCAATAGCATATTTTAATAATGCAGGTTTTTTTATGGAAAACTGCTAAAAACCTAATTCTTTTTCTATTTCACATTACAAAATAGTATTTTTTCAATTTCCTCGGGATTCCCATATCAAAACCTGATAAAACTAGAAAAATCCTTATTCTTATACCAATTAAAACTACGAGAAACCGACTTCAATATCATTGCAACGTCACGATTTAATTATTTCATTTAAAAGGTACCTAGCTCGGCATGGTGTCGAAGTACTTGAAAATGTAAGCATTACTAGCTGTCCTGGCAAATTTCGTTTCACAAGATATTGACTAGTGACAGTTTGTAACAGAAAAATTAGAATCTTGTTTTAGAATTTTTCACCTTTTAAACCTTCCCAGAACTTTTTTTTGAAACCAAAATTAACCGAATCCGTCCGAACTTCTTAAAGTCGCTCGACAAACGATTATTTTTTATATTTTTTTATACATTATGTAATATGGAACACTAACAGTTTCACGCAGCTTTGCCAGCGTAACTTGGCTTCTACTGCACCGATTTTGATTAAACAAAGCTTATGTGTTGCCTCTGTGGTCTAGCGGTCCGCTGTTGGACTTGACTGCATGAGGTCCCGGGTTCGAATCCCGGGTCGACCAAAAAAGAAACTTGGATTTTTCCAATTTCCTAATAAAAAAAAATGTTGGTCGGGATTGGAAATGTGCCCGGTTGGCGATAGGCTTGCCACCTATCACATTGTGGGACTTAGTATCTTCGACTAGTCGTGGGTGTCCTGGTTGTGCCTCTGCCTACCTCTTCGGGAATATGGGTGTGAAGATACAAAGCTTATGTCACTCAGGGATAATGAAGCATTATCACACTTTCACCTTTAGGAAAGATTTTTTAAAATCGGTCAAGTAGCCCATTGATTTCAAACGTACAAACATACAAAAAATCAAACCTTTCCTCTTTATAATATTAGTATAGATTAGGGAATAAGGCTTCAAACTGGATCTCAACGATTGCGGGGCTCGGGCGAGAGCGGGGCGGGCACGGGCGAGGTGAGCTATGCCCGAACTCGATGTCAGAGGCC